>JASANA010000135.1:0-45126 GCA_030248095.1 Ptycholaimellus sp. GST1_10
AGAGGCATGGATGGGGGCTGATCTTCAGCTCCCCCGACAGAGGCCTCAATGGCGAAGAAACCAGACTGAGTCTCAGAGGACCTCACCAGTTGCAGCCATCGCGTTGACCTCTCAGCGAGGTCGGAGGAGGAGAGAACTACGAGATGTGGCCAGTCATCAGTGTCCACGTCCTCATTGTCACTCTTCTGACGCTCATTCCGTGAAGAGAGATATTCCGCCCTTGGCATATTACCTTCTCAAACTCGTCCGCAATGCGAAGACTGAGAACAAATGCCACTTCGACCAGCCAGGAAGTCTTCTGAGTGTAGCTTCCTTTCATCCTAAGGGTGGTCCTCGACAGCCCTCGCCGGCTAACTGAACGCACTGGACCTTCATCCACCAAGAAGTGCCATCTCAAACTGAACAGAGAGGCATGGATGAGTGCTGGCCTTCCACTCCACTCACAGAAGCCCCAGCGGCTATAGAACTAGGCTAGGCCTCGATGACCTAACTAGTTCCTAGCTTCACGTCGACATCTCAGCGAGCTAGGAGGAAGACATAAGAGACGTGCACACCCATCAGCGTACACGTCTTCACTGACACTCTTCTGGCTCCCGTTCCGTGAAGAGCAGCCTCCAGCCCTTCGGTCTGTCACCATCTCAGCATCGTCCTGGATGTTAAGACTTCCAATCTACTCATCGAGGGAGCTAGAAGAGTACATCGATCTCTTCTGACCTTCGACGGATAGTGCTGTCTGGAAACGACAACTGCAACCTCTACAACCGAGCCGTAGACTGCCTCAGACTAGGACTACCCTTCCCGGACTCCTGCAGGTCGGAAGTATTGAGCCACATCTGCTGCACCGGTCTAGTCCTTCGGCACTCCTCACTGGAAGACCCCAACCCCGATCAGCATCACTTCGGCATCAGCGAGACAGAACTGGCTAGATAGCTGCTACTGCGACATGCGGGGCGGACATTAGGACACACGGGACTGTCTAATGGACACCTACGGGTCAGAACATCCTCAGGACCTGACTCGCTAGGCCTGTAAGACCATCGGTGGGAATGACTTCTGAGGTCCGTCACTCGCCGACTGCCATGGTGTTCCCCCCCCCCCACCCACCCACCCACCACATGTCGTGGCACGGGGCTGGACACCCTCCACTCCCTGTCACCCACGGACGGACATAGCACGACCTGAACATCAGATCACCTCATGCTGGCTTCACCGCCTCCAGCCTACCACCAGAAACGGGCCGGGCGGGAGGAGATAGGGTACCCAGACCGTGAAATCACCACTACCTCCCACCTCCTCCCATCGGAACTGCGTCCTTCATTCTTCATTTGAACGAAAGCGAGGACAAACTCCCACCACTTGCCACAGAGCACACGTTGAGTACTAGAGCAACAGTACTCTATACTGTGCCAACAACCATGAGACATCTACCACACATCACATCCTTCCCACTCCATCAGAAAGAAGATGGGGATGACGACCAGACAGAGTGCGGGAGATTACGCGCAATCAGACAGCTCCAACGGAGTGATTGCTAACGCCCAACATCGTGCCTCCTAACCCCGACGTTACCATGATCGGCATTGGGACACCATGGCTCCAAGGATGTCACAGGAACACATTTAACCACCTGACATCCTTCGACCCAGCCCGATCTTAGCGCTCGGAAGTCTACGATATCTCAGCTGCCATAGCCATCGGGACTTCTATGATGTTCGGCCGTCATCGTCGCTCGAATCTTAGACACCTGGTTCGACCCCAGCTCCTGGATGTCTGCGATGCCTCGATCGACCTTGCTGTTTGGCCTTCTGCTAGGCCAATTCCGGCCTCATCGCCAGCCTAGTTGCATCGTTGATCTGCCGTCGATGCGGCAACATATAGCAAGGAGAAGACTGGAACGGACTTCGCTCTTCTCGCCTTCTCCAGAACACTACCTGACCCCCTGCCAGAGGGAAGCTGTAGGGCGAAGGAGAGAGTGAGTTGTCGACACTCCGATTGTCCGAGACGAAAGGGAGGGACCAAGCCCACCACCTGAAGGACCCGGTGGAATCTGGATATCGATTACGACATCAGCCGGAATGGGTGGGAGCCCAACCTGTCTACTTCCTACAATGACCCGGAAGGCCTGGGCACGAGGGAGGAGCAGAAAGAAAGGAGGAGCTCCTAGTGATGAAGAACAACGGAGCTTCCATGATCCGAGATTAGTGCTAGCCAGAGATCTAGAAGACTACACGACGAAGGAGGGAAGTGTAATGACATCAGCTCTGAGGACTGGCATTCAACTACTCGTCCGCCACAATCACGGAGGACTAAGACATGGAGGTGGCGCAACGGAGACCTCGCCAGCTCAGGAATGGGATGAGGTCGCGACATCCCGTCCACAGGCCTACTCTTAACATCACCTCTGCATGACATCACTCGCGCACCGCGGCCTCCAAATTGGCCAGAGAACCTAAGGTAGAGCCTGATTGTAGCTGGAAACTAAACACGGGCTCTCGCCTCACCACATTTGCCACGCCGAATCTCGAAGACGCGACGCTATCATGTCTACGACACGGACTTCTGACGTCATCTTCTGCGATCAGTGCATCGAGGACGTCGCCCCAGCCGACCGCGTCCGATGCAGCAACTGTTCACGGAACAGATGCCTGGCATGCATGCAGGAGGAACTAGAAACTATCCTAGGACCGACGGACGCCGGACTTCTCGTGCTGATCTGTCAATGGCTGGTGAAGAACGGTCCTGCGATCTATCACTGCCCAAGCTGCACCCACACCAAGGACATCTCTTGGTGCTCCATCGTGGATCAGCTAGTGGCTCAGGGAGTTTTCCGCCCGGCAGTCGTGGACGACCTTCTCATCCGCCAAAACAATGCTTCGGAACGTACACAATTCATGGAGCTGTGCGGCATCCTCTACCGCGAAGCCAGCATGCTCCTGGGCGCTGTGCAAACGGAGCCGGGAACGGAGAATGACCACGGACTGCTCAACGCCACCCTAGACCGCTCCGGGGGAAGTGGTGCCGCCAACAGTAGGCCTCAGACGGACCCATCACTTCCACTACACCGAGACTACACCGACTTGGCGCACGTGGTGCTGGCGATCACACTGATAGAGAATCAGCTGGGAAGGCTTCCCCGGAACGATTATCGCCAACCGGTGCTCCGACGTCACTACCGGATGCTTCGCTACAACCGGAGACAACTCCGAGCCGCGGCGAGCACCGTCATGGATGCCGAAGTCCCGGTGGGTCCATCCTCACCAGCTGGAGCCCAGTCGGAGCAGACAGGACAGGACTCGCTCCTGGCCGCCACGTCGACCAGGGAGCCGACTGCTCTCGATGATGTGCCAAACGAGATCCTGGAACGAATACTGCAGCGTCTGGACGGGCACAGCTTAGCCTGCACTCGCCTCGTGTGCTCCAAATGGCATCATTTGGTGGATAGAGCGCCTTGGGGAACCCTGCCCAAGGTGCACTATCGATCACTGACGGTGTCATCGCGCTATAGGCTGGAGATCCGCCTGGAGAAATTCGTCGATGAGGCCATTCCGGGAGAAGTCGAAGGTGATGGTGAGCCGCCATCGAAGGCATCCCGCCTTGACTCATCATCAGGAGGAATACGGCGAATTATGAAGCAAGAGAGGCCGAGCCTGACTAGGAGCATCACCGGGAACACGCTCAGACTCACCGAAACCATGTCCGACCCAGAAGAACAACGGTACCTACTGAACTACTTCCGCCATATTTCCACGGACAAGCTGGTGCTACAAAACTTGCACGGCAAAGGACTGATGACTATGCTGCTGATCTTCAAGATGATGTGTCTGGACAACAAGGTACTCGTCTTCGATTTCTGCCACTTCGCCGAAATCCCCAAGCAGATGATCTTCCGCTTCCTCAAGCCGCGTCGAGGACGCTTGACTGAAGTGCAACTGTCCTCCTGCCGCCACATGGAGGATTCCTTTTCTCCATCCGAGTTCTGGAACGCCATCGGCCCACTGTCAGGCCCCTTCCCCACCATCCGTCTCAAAGACCATTATGCTGATTCCTCATGGATGAACCAGCTGGCTACGGGGATCCTGTTGCTCCCTAGTCCACCTTGGATGCTCGATCTCGATGGGATCCACCCTCTACCGAAAGCAGTGTACCGACGTGTACGCAACTGGCTCGAAGAGGACACGGTGATGGGTTCAGCATGGGTGGAGGCAAGACGGAAGCAGGAGACGGCCACCAGTGACCCTAACTCTGAGACAGCCATCCCCAACTCAACCACAACCAACGGAAACTCGAGCTCCGGTATCGGTTCCAGAGCTACAATCGCTCAAGAAGGCACCACGAGTCGGGAGGGAGATTCCAGTTTGTCAGCAAGACAAGGAGAGTCAACAGCTGAAACGGAGCGACATAACTTTGTCATCAAGATCGACCATGGTTGCGATCTCCGTCTCCGCCGATTTCAGTTCCACACCTGGAACCACGTCCTACGTCCACGAGACATTCGTGTGCCGATCCAGATTCACAAGATACTGGAACGATGCTTTGACGGTGAGAGCCGCTACTCGAAACACCGACGTCGGATGGTGCTAGAGAGACCAGATGGAGCTCGGCTCTCCTTCCATCTACAAATCTAACCCTCCTACTACTACTACTCCAACTAGTACGTAACCGCTCCCCCACTAAGACTGCCACACCTCTGCGCCCTACTCCCACTGAACCTGGCACTGCCCAGCGTCCACGGAACTATCAACTCTTCCTCATCGATCTCCATCATCAGGACAGTCAATCTGAGTGGCGCACAACCCATCCTCAAGTGCTTCATGCTCGAGTACGAAGGAGGAGTCAAGGCTTCCGTCTACGGCGTCCCCACACAGGAAACAGAGGCAGCGAGAGCATTCAGCTGAGGACGAGGTTCGGACGAGGGTCAAGAACTCGAGTCTGGCTCTCAAGTCATCGCGGAAGAGCTCTCCCATGCCAACGTTGTCTGAAAGTGCTGACATGGAAGAGTCTCCCCGATGCCTCATCTCCTGCTCACTTCCGCCCTCCGTATTCCGCTCGTGCGGACACTGGACTCGTGCTATCGGACTCTAAGAACTACCCGGCTCTACGGCTTACCGAATGATAATTCCCCTCTTGCCCCCTATAGTATGGTGGTGCTTGTAGCTTAGATCCGAGGCCCCGTTCCTCTGCCCGCTCTAGATGCATGGTGTGATCACTACTGCCCTTCCTGGCCGCCCCGCGGGTGCGCTGTGACGTTTCCCAAGCCGGTTTCGTCGACCTATGTCGATGAGGCGGGCGGAAGGGGGTGCCGGGATCAGTTGCTGTATATTGTGCTCCGATGCCCTAAACCTGTCCCGCTCTCCTTCCTCTTCCGGTGACGATGAAAAGAGAATCTCGCTATGTTACTGCTGCATATCGCCACCGAAATTTGAGCGCTTGAAACATTATATTTTTGAGAAGAAAGTTTTAAAATGGAGTATGCTGAGAAAAGGCGAATTCTCAACTGATTTGGACAAACTTTTTTTTTCTGAAAGGTTATAATATTTTAGGAAGATCTGGAGTGGTAGACTCGAAATTTGAGCACTTGAAACATTAAACATTCACCGGCGGAGCAGGCCGAAAGGCCGCTCCGCGGTCTTATAGAGGTTGCTCAACTTTTGTCCTCGTATATATATATATATTTCTGGAAATGCTGTCCACGACCGAATTCTCAACGGATTTGGACAAACTTTTTTTTTCCTGAAAGGTAATGCTATTTTAGGAAGATCTGGAGGGGTGGAACCGGTCCCCGAGCATTTGAAACATTACTTTTTTGGGTAGAAAGGTTGAAAATTTGGGTATGCTGTAAAATGCTCAATTCTCAACGGATTTTGACAAACTTTTTTTTCCCTGAAAGGTAATAATATTTTAGGAAGACCTGGAGGGGTGGAACTGGTCCCGGAGCATTTGAAACATTACTTTTTTGGGTAGAAAATTTGAAAAATGGGGTATGTTGAGAAATGGCGAATTCTTAACGGATTTGGACAAACTTTTTTTTTGCTGAAAGGTAGTAACATTTTAGGAAGATCTGGAGGGGTGGAACTGGTCCCGCAGCATTTGAAACATTACTTTTTTGGGTAGAAAGTTTGAAAAATGGGATATGTTGAGAAATGGCAAATTCTCAACGGATTTTGACAAACTTTTTTTTTGCTGAAAGGTAAAAACATTTTAGGAAGATCTGGAGGGGTGGAAATGATCCCGGAGCATTTGAAACATTATTTTTTTGGGTAGAGATTTTGAAAAATGGGGTATGTTGAGAAATGGCGAATTCTCAACGTATTTGGACAAACTTTTTTTTTGCTTAAAGTTATTAAGTTGTGGAGGAGGGGGGGAGCTCCGCGGTCACCTATTGCGCTCTGCGCCATATACTTGTTTTGAGTAGAAAGTTTGAAAAATGGGGTATGCTGAGAAAAGGCGAATTCTCAACGGATTTGGACAAACTTTTTTCCTGAAAGGTAATAAAATTTTAGGAAGATCTGGAACCTGCCCCTGAACGGTAGTGCTTTGTGGCGTGTTTATCTCCGCGTTCCATATGCTTGTTTATTATGATTTTACTGATATTCCTGATTCCTGATTTTCCTGATTTTCCAAACCTTATGGTAATTGCATAACTAACTCATTAACCAGGAGAACCAGTAGATTGGACAATATATGCCAGAGAGAATAATACATTTCGTTTTATGCTGTGTTTATAAGACATGGTGCAAGTTTGCTGATTCCTGATTTTCCTGATTTTCCAAACCTTATGGTAATTGCATAACTAACTCATTAACCAGGAGAACCAGTAGATTGGACAATATATGCCAGACAGAATAATACATTTCGTTTTATGCTGTGTTTATAAGACATGGTGCAAGTTTCAATTTTTATAAGATTAACTACCCTAGTTGTGTTCCGCACACTGCGTTAGAGTTAACTGATTATTAGCTAAATTTAAAGTAAATCATTAGCATTCTGTTATTATTGTTTTAAATAGAAAGTGTAAATGTACATAGTAGTATGAACTCAAACTTTTACCAAAAGAAATTAAAGAGATGTTTAAATTACAAAAACAAAAATTAAAACCAATTGACCAAAATATTTTATACTTTATTGAATATTTTATTATATATATATATATTTATATATATTATTATATATTTTATTGAAAATTTGATTGTGCCAAAAATGGATTCTTTAACATCAGATATCAGGAAATTACAACCAGAAGACTACGACTTCAAGTTCTACTGAGAAAGCCCAAAGTACAATGAAAACATGGCAGCATCTGCTCCAGGTGACATCAAGAAAGATCCCAATGCTAAGATCATCTACAACGCCCCATTCTCGGAGAAGAACGTCTACAATGTCCGCTTAACCATCAATGGAGCACATCGCATTGGCTGAGCCATCAAGACCACACACATCGATCCACCAGCTAGTTGCTTGGACTCCAAAGAAGCTCAGATGCTAACAATATCCTGTGAACCATTTGCATATGGCCAAGAAGACACCAACAATGATCGCATTTCTTTTGAGTGGACCAATGCTCCAGAAGGTGCCGCCAAGCAGTTCCACCGAGAATGGTTCCAAGGTGATGGCATGGTGCGACGCAAGAACCTTCCAGTCGAAACCCCTAAATATCCCTCTTTTTGCACTAACTTTGTGTTCCCATTTTCCCTATTTGTTTCATTGTTTTATATTTCATCTTTGAATAAACTGAACAATAAAATGCTCTATTATATTATTGGTATATAAACAGCTGGATTTTAATCTAATTCTCACTCTAATGCTCGCCCCATTGGCACAGTAATGACAACAACATTTCATTTGTAATTGCCAGACATCTAACTACTTATTCTTTATGGCTGATTAATTCGTAGCGACTTGATTGTGTTACCATTTTATTTGATTTTGTGATGAGTTAAACCTAACGTAGAGAACAGATTAACATTTTAACAGATTGTGCTGAGAACAAAATGCTGCACCAGATTTCTAAGTTTCACGCCATACAAGTGATTTGACCTAAGCAAACTTTATCACCTGGAAAACAAAAACAAGAAACTTTTCAACACATTAACCCCACTGGTACCTTAGCAACAATGCTTGACACCTGCAAAAAAGATAGGTCAGATCGGTGCAGAGCTAAACATGATTTTACAGAACTTATATCCAGCAAGTAGACCAAAAACTGAAAAAAGCTAAATATGTTTTTTTTAATTGGCCATTAGTGTTAAAACACACTGATAGATATGTTGGCTGATTGGTTCTTCTGTGTTTTTCACGAGTTCTACCCAAAAAAAGATGTTTCAAATGCTGGAGGTCCATTATATCACTCCAGGTTTGTTAAGACGAAATTAGCTTTCCAAAAAAAGTTTGTCAAAATCCGTTATGAATTCACCTCTTTCAAGCATAGCCTATTTTCCAGCCTTTCTATCCAAAAACGAAATGTTTCAAATGGTCCATTGAAGTTAAACATTGAAGCTTTTTACAGCTGTGTTACATGCAAGAACATGGCTGCAGCTCAACATTGAACCTTACTACAGATGTTCTGAATGCAACAACATGGCTGCAGTTCTACATTAAAGCGTACCACAGCCGTTTTGCATACAAGAGCATGGCTGCAGTTGATCATTGAAGCTTACTGCAGCTGTTCTGCATGCAAGAACAGGGCTGCAGTTCAACATTGAAGCATACTGCTGCCATTATGCATGCAAGAACATGGATGGCTGCAGTTATACATTCCAGCTTACCACATCCGTTTTGCATGCAAGAACATGGCTGCAGTTCAACATTAAAGCTTACCACAGCCGATTTGCATGCAAGAACATGGCTGCAGTTCTACATTAAAGCTTACCACTGCCGTTTTGCATGCAAGAACGTGACTGCAGTTCAACAATGAAGTTTACTGCAGCCATTCTGCATGCAAGAGCATGACTGCAGTTCAACATTGAAGATTGATGCAGCTGTTCTGGCTGATGCATCGGTGGGGGAAAATGTTGCACATGTCCACCTGGTACTCAAAGCTGACAATAGGTCATCTGCGAGAATTTCCGAGCAGGAGGGGAGGTAGAGGGGAGGGGAGGAGGGAAATCAATTTTTTCTGCTCTTTAAGATAGACGCATTTCTGAAAACCTACGGCATAAGGGAGGCTGTCCATTGAGCCATTTTGAAACATCACAGGTTTGAGTATGTCTCAAAATTCAGCCAAATTAAAGGAGTCATATTTCTTGTTCTAAAACAGATATTCAAATTCTGTAATAAAGCGATTGTAATGCTAGGTTTTTTAAAGTACCACAGAAGGATGGAGTTGTAGGATAAAATACACATTATTTTTTAGTAATTACCGTAGGGTATGTTTTACCAATTTTGATGTTATTTGAAAAATGTCCAATTTGATCTATTTAAGAGGTAGAGGTAATAATGCTAGCTGGTATCTGTTACTTGGCAAGGGTGATGTCAAGGCATTGAATTTAGCTGGGCAAGGCATTTTTTTGCATAATAAATGATGGGTGGTCCGTCACAAACGCAGGGACATTGCCAAAATAATGGGTGAAATTAGACCATTATGGGCAATTTTTGGTAGACAATGGGGAATAATTAGTAAATGATGATCGATGTTATAATGAATCTGAAAAATATGACCTAAAAGACGTCATCTGGTCACAGAAAATGGTACCAAAAAGGTAAGGGGTAAGGTGACAGAGTTTTTGTATTATTTTGCAGACTTTTTGGCGCAATAAACAAACACTATTTTTTCTTTTTGTCGCAACATTCTTTTTCGGTGTAAAATTTCCAAAAAATTAATTGTCATCCTGAGCGCTTGATTGTTGGTAGTCTGAATAAAGACGTTGGCAATATGTGTTATCATAGTACCCGTTCTCGGTTTGACCTGCTAAATCATCAGACTCATTGTGGTAATCTTGGACACTGCTGTTATTGTGGGTCCCATTTGCAGGACCTCCATATAGTGACTAACTGAAGAACCATCCACAATTGTTGATCCAATTTGCAGGACCTTCCATATTGTGGCTAACTGAAGAACCAACCGCAATTGTGGATCCAATTTGCACGACCTACCACATTGTGGCTAACTGAAGAACTAACCACAATTGTGGATCCAATTTGCACGACCTACCACATTGTGGCTAACTTAAGAACTAACCACAATTGTGGATCCAATTTGCAGGACCTTCCATATTGTGGCTAACTGAAGAACCAACCGCAATTGTGTATCCAATTTTCACAACCTACCACATTGTGGCTAACTTAAGAACTAACCACAATTGTGGATCCAATTTGCACGACCTGGCATATTGTGGCTAACTTAAGAACTAACCACAATTGTGGATCCAATTTGCACGACCTACCCCATTGTGGCTAACTGAAGAACTAACCACAATTTTGGATCCAATTTGCACGACCTACTACATTGTGGCTACCTGACGAACTAACCACAATTGTGGATCCAATTTGCACGACCTTCCACATTGTGACTAACTGAAGAACTAGCCACAATTGTGGATCCAATTTGCTCGACCTTCCATATTGTGGCTAACTTAAGAATTAACCACCATTGTGGATCCAATTTGCACGGCCTACCACATTGTGGCTAACTGAAGAAATAACCACAATTGTGGATCCAATTTGCACGACCTACCACATTGTGGCTAACTGAAGAACTAACCACAATTATGGATCCAATTTGCACGACCTACCACATTGTGGCTAACTGAAGAATTAACCACAATTGTGGATCCAATTTGCAGGACCTTCCATATAGTGGACCTGTGTCCCCCCATCACACTGGAGCCAGTCTTCCCGCCGGATGAATGGGACCATCTACAAGAAGCCTACCCTTTACTTCTCAACCTGCCACCCAGAGATTCAAAGAGAAAAGTGGAAGTAGACATCCTGTTCGGGCAATACATCACGGCTTACATGCTAGTCTGCGCGGCGAGCCAAAGTCGATGTATCAAGGAAGGACTGACCGTATTTCCTTCCCCCATCGGCGACCTACTGGTTGGAAGCCCGCTGCCTCCCATCGGACCATTTATGGAGAAGAGGCAGAGCAAGAGGCTGACGGTCCTGATGAATTCCTCCACTGTAGCAGAACTCCAAGAGTATCACTCGCTGGAAAGAGAAGGAATCAATGAGGACGAGCTGACCACCACTACCGAAGAGGCAGCTCTCGATCGATTCCGAAGGCTCCTTACGAAGAAGGAAGGACGTTACTGCGCACCCTTCCCCTTCATCGACGGGTTCCCTAACGTCGCGATTGACGGTCGCAACTACACGTACACCCATCTCAAATCGGCCTACAATACCCTAGCCCGGAAGGACCTCACCAGAATGTTCCACAAAGCAATCATGGAACAGGTGGAAGCAGGCTACTCCGAGGTCATCCCCTACATGGAGGATGCCCACCAACCCGGCACCATCTTCTACCTTCCCTGTTTTCCCGTCATCAAGACATCATCTCAACACACCAAGTGCAGACCGGTGCTAGACCCCACAGCTAGCGTGACGGCCAACAAGACCTTCAACGACCTACTGGAGACCGGACCTCAGCTCCTCAAGAGTCTTCACGGGATTCTCATTAGGAGTCGCTTTTCGGAGATCATTGTCTTTGGGGACCTCGAGAAGGCATTCCTCCAAATCCTGCTGACAGAGGAACACCGGGATCTGACCAGGTTCCTCTGGGTGATAAACCCACACAAGCCGCTGGGACTAGGGAATATACAGTGCCTCCGACTCAAGAGAGTCAGATTCGGATTCAAGAGTAGTCCAGCCGTCCTCCAAGTCGTCATTGATCTTCATCTGGCTCAGTACGATACACCACTCGCCGAGCCGAGACTATGAGGAGGCCCTGAGGAAGAAGTCTGAAGCAAAAAGGATCTTCCAAGAAGCAGGCATGAATCTCCGAGAATTCACTTTGAACTCCCACAAGTTCAACACATGACTGAGAACGGCGGAAAGAGGAAAACTGGAGGGACAGAAAATCCTAGGCATCACTTACAACTCGGGAAATGATGTTCTGGGGGTCGCTAAACCGGAGGACAAGGCGATGCACCCGTGCACCAAGATACGGATCCTATCCGCCTTGGCGGCCTACTTCGATCCACTTTCACCCTGAGAGCCAAGATGCTGTTCCAGGACATCGACACGAGTGAGAGGCAGTTCGGGTGGGACAATGTGATTGACGACCCCAAACTGGTGGAGCATTGGGAAGAAGTGGCAGGGGACCTTCACCGACTTCCCGAGCTAAAGGTGGCTAGGAGAGTAACCTGGACAGAGGACATCGACGTCAATCTACCCCTCCAGATCTTCCTAAAATAGCATTACCTTTCAGGAAAAAAGTGTGTCCCAATCCATTGAGAATTCGCCCGTTCCCAGCATTTCTAGGAACATACACATATACATATACATATATATATATATATATATATATATATATATGAGGACAAAAGTTGAGTAACCTCTATAGACCGCGGCGCCGCCCTTCGGGTCGCTCTGCGGTCAAAAACATTACTTTTTTGGGTAGAAATGTTGAAAAATGGGGTATGTTGAGAAATGGCGAATTCTCAACGGATTTGGACAAACATTTTTTTTTGCTGAAAGGTAATAAAATTTTAGAAAGATCTGGATTGGTTAAACCAGTCCTGAAGCATTTGAAACATTACTTTTTTGGGTAGAATGGTTGAAAAATGGGGTATGTTGAGAAATGGCGAATTCTCAACGGATTTGGACAAACATTTTTTTGCTGAAAGGTAATAACATTTTAGAAAGATCTGGATAGGTGGAACTAGTCCCGGATCATTTGAAACATTACTTTTTTGGGTAGAATGGTTGAAAAAATGTGTATGCTGTGAAATGGCGAATTCTCAACGGATTGGGACCATCTTTTTTTTCCTGAAAGGTAATAAAATTTTAGGAAGATCTGGAGGGTTGGAACCAGACTACGAGAATTTGAAACATTACGAATTTGGGTAGAAAGGTTGAAAAATGGGTTATGTTGAGAAATGGCGAATTTTCAACGGATTTGGACAAACTTTTTTTTGCTGAAAGGTAATAAAATTTTAGAAAGATCTGGATGGGTGGAACGGCCCTGGAGCATTTGAAACATTACTTTTTTTTTAAAAATTTAAAAATAAGCATTAAAAAATGTAAATCAAGAGCATTGGCATGGAATTGTAAGCTGCTAAGTTGTCTGGGAAGTTGTGGGCTGTGAAGCTCCGCGGTCACCTATTGCGCTCTGCGCCATATACTTGTTACACAAGGTTAAAGGGGCACTTTGTCTCCTATAGGGAGTACCTCTGTATCCGTTTTCATCGTTTTGTGATTAAACAGTCCTGAGCTAATGGCTGGCATATCAAAATCGTTGTACCACCCCCCGGTAATTCTAAGGCATTTGAATAGGCTTCTAAGACATGCAATAACGTAAAATTTTAGTATTTCAAACATGAACAGGAATTCAATCATATATTATGAATCACAGTAATGAAATAAACTATTATTTCAAGTATAATGAAACCATCTACACAGAAATAAGTACAGTCCTACAATTAGCTCTTGATGATTTGTTGGAATCATGTTAGTTTCTATGTATTATATTTCAGAACATGGTTCAGAACATGTTTTGCATCATGGCTCTGAACGTATTTTGCATTATGGCTCTGAACATTTTTGCATTATGGCTCTGAACCTATTTTGCATTATGGCTCTGAACATGGATCTTCAAATACACCCATAAGACCCATTGGCTCAAAGAGACCTTAAGGATCCATGTTGGGTAAGGACCAACTCATTGCTGGTAAGACAGGGTGCCTTAGCCTCTAGTTCCCATGCTTTTCAGGCACTGATTCCACATGCACAAGTAATTTAACAAAAGAACGAAATGAGGTTTTTCTCTTGATCATTGATTCAACAGTGGATTGTTTGAGAATCATGCAATCAACTTGGCCAATCATGTCGATCACCAAAGCAAATCGTGTTTATCAGTTCTGAATCAGGTGTTTTCCATCGTAATCCACCATTGGACACACTGTGATACATCCGATGGAAAGGCAAACGAAGGCTCAGGATTCTGCATCAGCCCTCTTCCATCGTTGGATGCCGTGCGCCATCCCATGTGAGTCCTATGTCTTGTCGTGTCTCACATACTGCATCCCGCCCCTGAGGGCTCAGGTATACTCGCCTCTCTCGGCGCCAGGCTGGGCAGCTGATGATTAGTTGTTTGCTGTACTTCCGGCATTGCCTTTCTTGTTGGCCAAATCGGTGATTTGTCTTCTGGGGAGGAAGGGCTCGTCCTAGACAAAGGCGGTGGAAGGCGACTGATTGACCCCTTGGAAGGTGGCTCATACTGAGCATTGGTCGTGGGTGGTGCGCCGATGCAGGTGGGTTTCATGGAAATTGTCCAGCTACGTCCTTAGATTAGAAATTGAATATCCTAATTAATTTATGCTAGGATGCAAGTAGGGTAAAAACAAATACATTCGGAATCCTTGTCAAAACTACACCAAACTAGGCTGAAAATTTAGCATATTTTGAAAAAACAATTTTTACACTGCTGGCCACACCACCCTCCAACCCAGCGGTCTGCCAAATAGGCAAGTCTCTGGTTTTTCAACCATTTTCAAATGTAAGCACAGATTTTGAATCGGCATATATCATTTGTGAGCGAAAAAACTCAAGTATTCTTGGCAATTCTCAAAATTGGACCATGCCAGCAAAGCGGAAGCCAAGGTGAACGAATTAGAAAGGGATGACACGTCCAGGCTACAAGTGAAAATTACATGACGCTTAATGAAAAGACTGGTATAAAAAGGGCGCAAATAAAAATTACACGGTGTACTGAATTGCCTGCAACCAGTGTGCTATGCTTGCAAAGATACCCTTGTGAGGATCTAACCATGTGTGCTTGCAAACATGGCCATTAGGGGAGAAGGTGGATCTTTACCTCCAGAGAGAGACTGAGGCACAGACAGGCACAACATCAATAGTCACAGGATAGAGGTTGATTGGCTGAAACTTGAAGCTAACGAAAAATGGCTTAGAGGTTACTCAACTTTTGTCCTCATATGTATATATGTATATATGTATATATGTATTACTGGAAATGCTCGCCCCGGGCAAATTCTCAACGGATCTTGACAACACTTTTTTTTTCCTGAAAGCTAATCTTTATTTTTTAGGAAGATCTTGAAAAGAGGGGTGGACCCGCGGTTTTTGAGCAAATTGAAACATTACTTTTTTGGGTAAAGAAATGTTGCAATTTTTAGGGGTATGAACTGTAAAAGGCTCAATTTTGAACGGATTTTGACAAACTTTTTTTTTTCCTGAAAGGTAATAAAATTTTAGGAAGATTTGGAGTGGTGGAAGTAAGACTCCGGAGCATTTGAAACATTATAGTTTTGTGGGTCTGAGAAAGGTTAGAAAATTAGGGTATGCTTTTTAAAGGCTCAATTTTAAACGGATTTTGACAAACTTTTTTTTTCCTGAAAGGTAATAAAATTTTAGGAATATCTGGAGAGGTCGAACAAGTCCAAAGTATTGGAGAATCATTACTTTTTTGGGTAGAAAGGTTGCAAATTTCGGTATATTGTAAAAAGGCTCAATTTTAAACGGATTTTGACAAACTTTTTTTTCCTGAAAGGTAAATTAAAATTTTTAGGAAAATTTGGAGTGGTGGAACAAGTCACGGAACATTTGAAACATTACATTTTTGGGTAGAAATGTTGAAAATTTGGGTATGCCGTATTAAAGGCTCAACTTTAAACGGATTTTGACAAACTTTTTTTTTCCTGAAAGGTAATAAAATTTTAGGAATATCTAGAGAGGTGGAACAAGTCCCGTAGCATTTGAAACATTACTTCTTTGGGTAGAAAGGGAAATTGCAAATTTGGGTATGCCGTAAAAGGCTCAATTTTAAACGGATTTTGACAAACTTTTTTTTTCCTGAAAGGTAATAAAATTTTAGGAATATCTGGAGGAGAGGTGGAACAAGGCACGGAAAATTTGAAACATTACTTTTTTGGGTAGAAAGGTTGAAAAATGGGGTATGTTGAGAGCTCAGCGTTCACCTATTGCGCTCTGCGCCATATACTTGTTATTTTAATAGTTACTTTAATTAAAAATTGATACTAAATGAGACAAAAATTCAAATAAAATTTGTATACTATTTTCAATCAAATATTACAGGAACGAATAAAGGAAGAACAAACAGCAGCAATAAAATAATTTGAGCAACTTATGTCTTTGGTTTGACAGCAGATGTGGAAGTGGGGTCTTGTGTCTTGTTGATATCGTTTTTTTCCTCATTGTTGACGACATTGAAATTCTCGTATCCTTGGCCTGGCTGTTCTGTGATTTCATCTACGTGGGAAGCCTCGGTCTTTGTTGGCATTTTGTTTTTCTTGCACTTGTCACAACAGTTTCCCATATCCCTGATGAACCTTAAAATAATTGGTTTCTTATGTATGTAAAGATAATTGCAATTGTATAACAAGCATATATGTTAGCAAAATGCTTCCATAATTAATTTTAAATGCATATATTATTGAGAAAACAAATGATATGGTGCAGAGTTCAAATGTGATGGTGAGTCTCAGGCGAAATCCACCATCGCGTAGCCGAAAAATCGGTCAAGATGTTCTGTCGATGTCCGGTTTTCTGGGTACTTGGGTTCCAGGTGATCCGGAGCTCTTCCGCCACCACCGCAAAGCAGTCGTTACAGATGACTATTATTATATAATGAATTAAAATAACCCAAAAATATCTTTTTATCTTTTGTTTTATCGTGTGATTAAAGTAGGGGAAATTATTTTTAAAATTCAACTGACAACTGATAGCCAGTGTAAATGCAGCCGACGGGCCAGCATTCTGCCCCGGTTTCCCAGACGGAGTCTGGAAGATAGCAGTCCAAGCACAAGTGGCATGTGCAGTCAACCCCCCTGCGAACTTCTGACCTGCAACAGCCCCTCTTTGTGATTAATGAGCCAAGTTTAGCCTTGCCCCATACACCTCTGGAGGCTATGGGATCATAAACATGGCCATTTGTCAATGCACCTACCCTCTACGTCCCTGCCATTGCCCTCTCTTCACTCACTGCCTTCTCCGCATCCTCTCCTCCCCCTGCCCCTGCCCCTCCTCTGGAGACCAGGGCGCCAGAGATCCGGAGATAGCTCCTCTGTGCGGATGCGAAAGCGCTGCCCTGGCCTGCTGTTAAACTGTGGCTCCCCAGAGGCCAACATCCATTCTAGTGCGGCCTGCCCCCTGCCCACTGACCAGCTCACTCCCCCCTCCCCCTTCAATCCCCTGGATCCACACATAAGGAGAGGCCCCGTCCTCCTGGCTGCCCCCTCCCCCAAATATGCTCCACCTTACCGGAGGAGGGAGGTCACAGCTCTGCTGGATTTCTCAGTCACTTGCCTTCACTCATCCTCCACTGGTCCCGAGACTCCTCTCCCTGGAAAGAGACTGCTCCATGCTGGCCCAGTCCAGAGATGCCCTTCCCTGACAGGGCACCCCAGGAGCAAACGTCGATGGCCCCCACCAGTATCCTTTTCCTCCAGGACGACTTCTCATCAATGAGGGGGAGCCTGCCTGCCTGGCAGCCCTCCTAGCCATCATCAGAGAAGGAAGTCGGCCGCCTGGAACAGGGGGGACGCCTCGTGCTGAAACCAAGTGCCGTCAGCCACACAGCTCAGGCAAGACCCAGTGTTCATCTGGCAAGTGCTGGACCTGGTCCAGCCACCCACCCACTCACCCACCACCGAGTTCCTGGCAGACCAGGGCCCGTGCAAGACCGAGGTAACTCCTGTCACATCGCTATTCATGAATCGGAGAGCCAGCCACATAGCCAAGACCCTCTACTCCTTTGGAGTGCAGGGGCGGCACGGAATGTTGAGCGCGCTCCAAGCCATGCTGCAGCTCCATCGCATCATGCACCAACTGATGGACATCTACTTCATCTGCCCTCTGCCACCCGGAGAAGTCTGGGAGGAGACTGGGAAGACGAAGAGGATGAGTGCTGGAGACGGAGCTGAGGAGAACTCCCCCAAGGCCTTGGACTTCTGCCGCGTAAACCTGGACGTCACCCACTGAGATCAGCCTCAGGAAGGAGGGGATTTCGCTCCAACAAGGCGAAATTGGACCCCTGTGATGCAAGGCGGCCAACTTCGACCAGGCTGCACCCAGGAGAGGGCCATCCACTGCATTGACATCATGGATGGACTCAAGGACTTGGTGGACTCGCTCCCCCTCTCCTTCGTATGCACCCGCGAGCTCCTTGAGCTCGCCCTCTACATTCTGACAAACTGTAACCCCTCCCTCGCCGTCGCACCCACTCCTGGCCAAACAGAAGAGACTCTGTGCAGGCTAAGGTGGTGAGGGACACCAGGGGCCAGGTGTCGATCCGGACGAAGGGAGCCCATGGCCGCAGCCCTTCCCCAGCACCCCCGAAGTTGTGCCTGCTCCGCAGCAGGTCGCCCAATGGCTCAGAGACCCAACCATCCCACCGGGTGAGAGCCAGCTGGAAGGTCCTGGTCTCATCAGAGAATGGTCCCATCGACCACGCCTCCCCTCAGCCCAGGCAGCCCTATCCAGCCCGCCCCGCCCAGGCAGTGCCCCCCTCCTCTACTCCTCTTAACCAAGGCCTCAGAGCCCCTGATTGGCCAGGAGAAAGAGCAAAGGCATGCCCAGGGCCCGAGCCACGAGGAAGAGGACGTGGACGGATTCACCAGGGACTACGGCCACGGCCAGGCCTCCTTGGGGACTTCCCGACGCCGGAAGACCAAGCACAGATGGAACAACTGCTGCTCTTGGCCCCGGACTCCGCTGAAGCCTCCAGGTCCGCGTCTCTGCCACCACCTCTGCCACCCCCACCACACCTCGTCCCCTCCTCCTCTCTTCCACCTCAGTGCTGAGAGACTTGTTGAGTTTGAATAAATCGGACTAGTGGATTGAAAGCAAAAACTCACAAGCAAAGAATTATCTCGCATGCAAGTTAATGCTTATGGGCAAACAAGCAGCCAAAAGCGCAGCTAAGTCATGAAAGTAATTATGATAAATTAATCCAGAAATATCGAATAATGACAAAGCTCACTTCGTGCAGCTTAACAAACAATTCAAAGAAAGCAATGGCATTTAGCAATTTTACAGAATTTGCTAAATATTGTTGAAGCTGATTCGAATTGTGCGGAAGGCAAAGAACGCATTCTTAGTTGAAAATAACATCTATCAATTCATTCTAGAAGTTGTTTAAAACTAAGATATTACGCCGTTCTAGGGCAAGAAATATGTTGCTTAGCGATAGAGTTGTCTGTAGTTCTTCGTTCAGTTACATATATTCTGAAATGTAATAAAATTTTCAGAAGATGAGAAGATGGGAGTTCATCCAGAGATGTTGAAGCATTACTTTTTCTGGGTAGACAGTTTATGAAATGGAATATGTCGAGAAAGGGCGAATTCGGTAAAACACATAAATATCCAGATTTGTTGGGTGTTTAGCCCCGCGGTCACATATTGCGCTCTGCGTCATATACTTGTTATTTAAACCAAGGAAGATTGTAGAACCTCTTCCTAATATTAAATGTCAACTCGCTAGCTTACTGTGGCATGGAGAATAATTTTTTTAAGTTAAGTGTCAGGAAAAGGCCTACCCCTCTCCTTTGGAGGTTACTTGCAATTGATATGGAATGATCTTTCAGGCTCATCGGTCAGGCTTGAAAAAATATGAAAATAATGATCTAATTCTTAACGGCTTGAAGTACTACTTGAATCTTGAAATTACAGGACTAGTATCCAAGTTTCAAAGTTTACAAGTGTATCATCGCTCAACTTCAGATATTAAAGACCGTAAAACAAAAAAAATTCAATGATTCTAAAAAATAATGTAGAAAGAACAAGTGAGCAGGCAAAAACTGCTCGCACGTAATGCATTTTGTGGGCAGAGTTTACTGCTAAGACTGCTCTCATGTAGTGCATGTTGTGGGCAGAGTGTATTGATCAGACTGCTCTCATGAAGTGCATGTTGTGGGCAGAGTTTACAGCAAAGACTGCTTTCACGTAGTGCATGTTGTGGGCAGACTTTGCTGCAAAGACTGCTCTCACGTAGTGCATGTTGTGGGCAGAGTTTTATGCAAAGACTGCTCTCACGTAGTGCATGTTGTGGGCAGAATTAATTGCAAAGACCACTCTCACGAAGTTCATTTTGTGGGCAGAGTGTACTGCAAAGACTGATCTCATGTAGTTAGTATATATTGTGGGCAGAGTTTACTGTAAAGCAGTGATGTTACTGGAAAAAAGATTTATATCTAGTTTCTTATCGGGTTAGTCGTATCGGAAACGTTTTTTGACTTTTTTTATCCGCGAAATCTTTTCCAGGAGCATCTCCCAAACTGGAAACAGATATATTTCCAGTTATCGGGTATCCGCGATATCTTCTAGTGTTTTTGGTTCAATATTTTGCTGTACAATGGCTAAGTGAAAGGCTTTTTAATGCAGTTTTGCAAAAATTTTTGTTAAAAATTTTTTTTTTTCAAAATTTTTTTGAAAAATTTTTGCTCAAAATTTTTTTTGAAAATTTTTAGACTTTCTTTGCAATTTTGTTGCAAATTTTATCATTTTGTCCCTTAGGGAGCTGTTTCAAAGCATTCAAAAGCGTCATGAGCAAGAAAATGACCAAAAACGAGCAAAAAATGAAAAAAGTTGAAAATTTATATCTGTATCTTATCTAATCTTATCTTTTCCTGTAGCAAATTTTATATGCGGAATCTTTTCAAGTTGGCCATAATTTCCCAGCTTAACATCACTGCTGTAAAGACTGATCCCACGTAGTGCATTTTGTGGGCAGAGTTTACTACCAAGACTGATCTCACGTAATTCATGTTGTGTGCATAGTTTACTGCAACGACTGCTCTCACGTAGTGCAGGTGTGGGCAGAGTGTACTGCAAAGACTGCTGTCACGTAGTGCATGTTGTGGGTAGAGTTTACTGCAAAGACTGCTCTGACGTAGTGCATGTTGTGGGCAGAGTGTACTGCAACGACTGCTCTCACGTAGTGCATGTTGTGGGCAGAGTTTACTGCAAAGAGTCCTCTCACGTAGTATATGTTGTGGAAAGAGTTTACTGCAAATACTGATCCCGGGTAGTGCTTGTTGTGGGCAGAGTTTACTACCAAGGCTGATCTCACGTAGTGCATGTTGTGGGCATAATTTACTGCAATGACTGCTCTCACGTAGTGCATGTTGTGGGCAGAGTTTACTACAAAGACTGATCTCACGTAGTGCCTGTTGTGGGCAGAGTGGGCTGCAAAGACTTCTATCATATATAGCATATTGTGGGCAGAGAGGGCTGCAAAGACTACTCTCACGTAGTGCATGTTGTGAGCAGAGTGGACTGCAAATACTGATCTCACATAGTGCATGCTGTGAGCAGAGTGGACTGCAAATACTGCTCTCACATAGTGTAGGGTGTGGGCAGAGTGGGCTGCAAAGACTACTCTCATGTAGTGCATGTTGTGAGCAGAGTGGACTGCAAATACTGATCTCACATAGTGCATATTGTGGGCAGAGTGGGCTGCAAAGACTTCTATCACATAGATCATGTTGTGTGCAGAGTGGACTGCAAATACTGATCTCACATAGTGCATATTGTGGGCAGAGTGGGCTGCAAAGACTTCTATCACATAGAGCATGTTGTGGGCAGAGTGGACTGTAAATACTGATCTCACATAGTGCATATTGTGGGCAGAGTGGGCTGCAAAGACTACTCTCACGTAGTGCATGCTGTGAGCAGAGTGGACTGCAAATACTGCTCTCACATAATGTAGGGTGTGGACAGAGTGGGCTGCAAAGACTACTCTCACGTAGTGCATGTTGTGAGCAGAGTGGACTGCAAATACTGATCTCACATAGTGCATATTGTGGGCAGAGTGGACTGCAAAGACTTCTATCACATAGAGCATGTTGTGTGCAGAGTGGACTGCCAATACTGATCTCACATAGTGCATATTGTGGGCAGAGTGGGCTGCAAAGACTTCTATCACATAGAGCATGTTGTGGGCAGAGTGGACTGCAAATACTGATCTCACATAGTGCATATTGTGGGCAGAGTGGGCTGCAAAGACTACTCTCACGTAGTGCATGCTGTGAGCAGAGTGGACTGCAAATACTGCTCTCACATAGTGTAGGGTGTGGGCAGAGTGGGCTGCAAAGACTACTCTCACGTAGTGCATGTTGTGAGCAGAGTGGACTGCAAATACTGATCTCACATAGTGCATATTGTGGGCAGAGTGGACTGCAAAGACTTCTATCACATAGAACATGTTGTGGGCAGAATGGACTGCAAAGACTGATCCCACGTAGTGAATGTTGTGGGCAGAGTTTACTGCAAAAACTGCTCGCACGTAATGCATTTTGTGGGCAGAGTTTACTGCTAAGACTGCTCTCATGTAGTGCATGTTGTGGGCAGAGTGTATTGATCAGACTGCTCTCATGAAGTGCATGTTGTGGGCAGAGTTTACAGCAAAGACTGCTCTCACGTAGTGCATGTTGTGGGCAGACTTTGCTGCAAAGACTGCTCTCACGTAGTGCATGTTGTGGGCAGAGTTTTATGCAAAGACTGCTCTCACGTAGTGCATGTTGTGGGCAGAATTAATTGCAAAGACCACTCTCACGAAGTGCATTTTGTGGGCAGAGTGTACTGCAAAGACTGATCTCATGTAGTTAGTATATATTGTGGGCAGAGTTTACTGTAAAGACTGATCCCACGTAGTGCATTTTGTGGGCAGAGTTTACTACCAAGACTGATCTCACGTAATTCATGTTGTGTGCATAGTTTACTGCAACGACTGCTCTCACGTAGTGCAGGTGTGGGCAGAGTGTACTGCAAAGACTGCTGTCACGTAGTGCATGTTGTGGGTAGAGTTTACTGCAAAGACTGCTCTGACGTAGTGCATGTTGTGGGCAGAGTGTACTGCAACGACTGCTCTCACGTAGTGCATGTTGTGGGCAGAGTTTACTGCAAAGAGTCCTCTCACGTAGTATATGTTGTGGAAAGAGTTTACTGCAAATACTGATCCCGGGTAGTGCTTGTTGTGGGCAGAGTTTACTACCAAGGCTGATCTCACGTAGTGCATGTTGTGGGCATAATTTACTGCAATGACTGCTCTCACGTAGTGCATGTTGTTGGCAGAGTTTACTACAAAGACTGATCTCACGTAGTGCCTGTTGTGGGCAGAGTGGGCTGCAAAGACTTCTATCACATAGAGCATATTGTGGGCAGAGTGGGCTGCAAAGACTACTCTCACGTAGTGCATGTTGTGAGCAGAGTGGACTGCAAATACTGATCTCACATAGTGCATGCTGTGAGCAGAGTGGACTGCAAATACTGCTCTCACATAGTGTAGGGTTTGGGCAGAGTGGGCTGCAAAGACTTCTCGCTCACGCTCACCTCCGCCGCACGTCACGTGGAGGAGCAACAGGAGGAGAGAGGAAGCCAACGGCAGGAGACAGCGAGCCCAGAGCATTGCTCGCCATCTGTGGTGATCGGGACAGTGACGTCAAACCCTACAGCCCGCTCCCCCTACTTCCTACTTCCCTCTCCCTGCTTCCACCACGTCCCTGATGCATGCCTCCTGTCTGCCATGCCACCCCTTGCCAGCCTCTGAGACACCAGAGAGACAATGGAATGGAGGAGAAACGCAACCCAGAAGGAACACTCTAATGACATGCCACCGGGAGGAACGGATTTCAAGGAAAAACTCGGAAAGTGACACATCATGAACCACAAGACACAATGAAGGGAGGAGAGTCCAATTGAGACGTGAGGACTGAGATGAACACTGGGAAAGGCAACGTCTGTTCTCCCACCACCTTCTGTCATCCACCGAAGGCCATGCAGTCCAGTCTATTCAGGAGAGTCAACGTGGAAACAAGCAAACTAGCAGACAGAACCTCGAACTGCACGGCTAGTACAATCCCTCGCGCTGACATCCCGGCCCAGGACCGGACGTAAGGACAGCATAAGGGATTGCCCGGCCCACATGGCAATAGGAGCCCACCCTTGACTCACCTCTTCCGGGAGACTAAGACGCGCACTATTCACCTGCGGCCAGAAGAGCACAGAAAGCTCTTCTTGCTCTTGGAGGACAGTGCACGTAGGAGTGACGGCTGTCACCCTTACTACCGCGTTACAGACAACACCAACTGTAACCGCTCTACCTGGACTCCTACACGCCGGATGTCCTGGGAAGTATCCGCTCCGCCATCCTGGACTGCGAGCATGACACATTGGATGACGACAATCGCAACATGTGCTACTTTAGCTCCAGCAAGTTAGGATTGCGATCGGTCAGATAGCTGCTACTACGACAAGCCCCAGGGAAACTGGAACGAACAGGACTGTCTGGAGGACACCAGTGCCATTATGCCCACCCATGTATGCCATTGGTGTCCGGATCAACGTGGATGGCAGTTGGATGGCGTCTGGCCTAATCTCTGCAGTCCTTCATTTGACCACCACCACAACCACCCGCCCTCAACGCTTACCTCGGTGTAACTGCAGTCCTGCCTCCCACCAGTCAACGTATCGACGGGGGACCGTTAGTCAACCTCTCCATCGTTCCACTCTGGCCAAGACAACTGCTGAGTCCCACCATCCATCTACCTGGTCCCGCAGTATATCAACATCTTGGAGCACGGAATCCTGAATGTGATCCACTCCATCCTCAGCCACATCCCAGATGCCAGAAAACCATGCGTCTTCCTAGGGTATCAATGCAGTTTCTACTGCCACTGGGTGGACGACCACATCTGCAACCTGCTCAACTTTGGCTCTGATCAACTGGACACCTGGGTCAACACTGGTTTCATGCCCGCCTTCAACAATAAGGCCACCAGCCGGTTCCACCTCAAAAGCGGTCATCAACGTAGCACAGTCTACGTTCAGCTTCGTCATCGTCTGCTACGCTGACCACTGCGTGATCCGGCCGACCGTCGTGAAGCTTGGCCATGTCAGAGCCGACATATTCCGATACAGCATTCTGACCTCTCTTCAAGCCACTTCATACTTCCACTCAGTACGATGCTGGCCTTGAACTCCAACTACGGGGCCCTGGAGCACTGGCCCTACAACTTCCGTCTGGTCATCTACCGATTGCACGGCCAACCCAACTTTGCCACCACCAGATTGGCTCTCTGCAAGGCCCTGCCAATCTTTCCCTTCTCTCCTTGTTCATTCCCAGCAGGAGGAGCAAAACTGAGAACAGGGAGGCTACTCCCGGGCCGCGCTGGCCAACAGGAGCGCCTGCTTACAAAGACATCTAGACATCCACCGGCCAGAAGACATGACTAGAGACCATCCATCCACCAATCAATCGACTCCGCTGATGACCGAAGCCCCGACTGCTTCACCATCGTCACACATATCCAGACTGTAGTGGTCACACCTTAATGCGACTCCTGGATCAGCAAGGCAGCGGAACAGCCACACACCTGTTCAACAGACAGTTGGCCCAGCCAAGGGCACGTCAGTTCCGACTCCTGCCGCTTGCACCAGGCAACTAGCCCTCGACCACCCAACGCGCAGTGGCAACACTTCACCTAGCCGTGCCACATCAGGGCCCTACCACTTATACCGATCCCTCCCACCGTCACCATTATTCCGGCCGCCGGGAAGGCAGACAGTACCCAACCGCCTACCCACTCCCTACCCAACCACCCAACCGCTAACCGGCAGACAAACGACACTGCACTGCCCCAGCTAGCAGGACCAGGCAGAGCACCTCTGCCTAACAAAAGGACAAGGATTAATGCTCAACCAAGGCAACACCCCCTGCCTTCAGTCAGTCATCATCAATCAGGAAACAAGGGAGGAGCGGGACTCTGCCACTCGTCATACTTCGCAGGCCACCGGACGATGGGAGGCACTTACGACTCGAACACCAAGAAGACAAGACACATCCTCTAGCCACCACCGTCTAACATCGCGGGGTCTGGACCAAAAATAGGGTCTTCCCATCAGTCATCGAGTCCACAGTCTCAGACAAAAGGGAGCTGATCTTGGAGGACCCCAGGGATAATTGGAACAGCACAACCATTGGCCACCGCTATAAATCTCCAGGACCTCATCCCCCAAGCAATGGCCTTGGACTCGTCCACCTACCCTTCCTTTCGGACCTACCTTACCATCTACACATAGGGAGACAGACAAGACTTAAGACCAGCCTTGTCCGGCTATGAAGTTCATCACGACACATAGATAAGACCAGGAAGCGAAGGCGAAGAAACAGCCACGGTGCAAAGCTTCCCAGTAGTAAGGGCCCCGGAACACCTGAACCACTTCCCCGAGCTTCCCCTCCACGTCCAAACTTCCTTAGCGGAGAATGCGGACAGGAAACGCACAGGGACCAGAAGAAAACCAACTATCGAGACTGGAAAAGGACGAGCCGGCAGCGTAACCCCTCGGAAGGATCCTACAACATTCCTGTCTAATCACGTAGACAGTCAGACATCATGCCTCCATCTGTCGAGGCCCCTGCGGTCCTGTTAGGAAAGGCCTACCCTGGGACCTAGCCGCAGCTGCCCCGCACAGACGTATGGCAACACAACAGTGGTTCCATCATCGTCCACAGAGGCATGCACTGCATCTCGTTTACGGGGAACCCGACGCCTGCTATCATCTCAACGACTCGCCTCACGGGTCCGTACTGACAGAAACATGAGTTGGAATGAGCAGCTTCTCTGATCCGAACAGACAAAAAGGAATGCTGGAGTAACCCCGACGAAGGGGAGAACAAAGTGACGGTGCTCCAGTCTCAACGTCACGGTGGAGGAACCGAAGCTCCATTACCCGGCAGACCCTCTGTTCATCGACGAGCACCACAGTGGGGGCCCATTGGCTGCATACATCGATCCCGGTGCTAACCAGACTAGGATCCGCTCCTTGGACTAGATCAACTACTCCCTGGTCAATGAAGGGAACTAGGCGGATGGGCCGAGGTTCCACCAGCTCTACTCCTCCCAGTAACAACAGAGAGCCCAGGATGCAAGGAAGGAGCTTGCAAGGGAAGTGAGTGGAAGAGACCGCCCATCGCCGGCAGTCCCTCTCCACCCACCCCTACCCTCAGTCTCTCCTGTCCCTACGCTCGGCACTTCAGTCTCCACCAGAGGTGAAGCAAGGGAGTCGTCATGGGAATAACATCAGAGGACAGCAACAGCCCAGTGCTTCAGCCAACTACGTCCTGAGGGAACCTTCCCGGCGGGAGATTAGTATCTGCGTAAGGCACAGCAAACTACACGACAACGAGGGGGAGGTGTAATGACATTAGCTCCAGCACTATCAGCAAGAGCCTGCATTCAACAATTCTCCGACGTTATCAAGAGGAAAATCACTGCGTCGGCGGGCTGAATGGAGCCCAGATGAGCTTGTTTCAACGATACCACCAGTTACAAGAATGCAAAGGAAACCGGCTGAGCGGCAAGCAGGGTAAGGCCTGGACGAGACCAGCGATATCTTGTCCGCAGGCCTGCTCTCATCACCACCTCTTCGTGGCATCCCTCGCGCATCGCGACCTCCAAGTTAACAAGGAAAACTATGGCAGAGCCTGACTGTAGCTGGAAACTGAACAAGCTTGCCGGCACCCACACCGGATCATGATGACACCCGCTACCATGTCCATGATCCTAGCCTCTGTGGTCTCCATTTGCGACCGGTGTATCAAGGTCATGGCCCCAGCGGACAGGATCCAATGCAGCAACTGCCCACGACATCACTGCCTGAACTGCGTTCAGGAGGAGCTAGGACCCATCCTAGGACCGTCAGACGCTGGATTCCTCGTGAAAGTCTGCAAACGGCTGCTGGAGAACGATTCCACGACCTATCAGTGCCCGAGCTGCACCCACGCTGACGACATCTCTTGGTGCTCCATCGTGGATCAACTCGTGGTCCAGGGAGTCTTCCATCCGACGAATATGGGCAACATCCTCATCCACAACAACAAAAGCAAGGAACTTACGAAGTTCATGGAACTGTGCGACACCCTCTACCGCGAAGCCAGTGTCCTCCTAGAGGCCGCACGGACAGATCACGGAGCCATTGGTGGCAATAGACCATTCACTACACCAAAGACAGTCCTGCGGGGATCGGCACCACCAACTACCAGCTGAGGGCGAACCCATCGCTTCCCCTCCACCGAGACTATGCTAATAGGACACAAGTGGGGCTTGCAATCATTTTGATCAAAAAATCAGCTGGAACGACTTTCCACAGATGACGATCGCCGGCCAACACTCCAGCACCACTACCGGAAGCTTCGCTTCAATCGGAGACAGCTCCTAGCTGCTGCAGAAGTAGCAAGAGACACCGATGCCCCGATGGCCCCACTTTCCCCATCCGGAGCCCAGCTGAAGCAGAATGGACAGTACCCGTCCCCGGTAGCTGCGCTGACAGCGATCTTGCCTGCGCTCGACAACCTGCCCAATGAGATACTAGAGTTGGTCCTACAATGCCTAGATGGACACAGCCTTGCCTGCACTCGTCTCGTGTGCCACAAATGGCATCACCTCGTGGACCATGCACCTTGGGAGGCCCTGCCCAAGATCCACTTCCGCTCACTGGCGGTGACATCACAGAATAAGCTGGAGATCAGGCTGGAGAAATTCACTGACAAGGCCATCCCAGGGGACGCGGAGGAAGACAAACCACCATTCAAGTCACTTCGTCTAGACCCTCAGCCACATGGAATGCGATGAATCAAGAAACAGAAGCGGATGAGCCTGACGAGGAGCGCAGTCGGCAATACACTCAGGATCACCGATCTGATGTCAGATGCAGAGATACCACATCTCATGAACTACGCTCGACACATCTCCGCGGACAAGCTGGTGCTGCAGAGCTTGAGTGGCGAAGGGTTAAGGACGATGTTGATGATGTTCAAGAGGATGTGCTTGGACAACAAGGCGCTTGTCCTTGATTTCTGCAACTTCAAGGAAGTTCGTCAACAGATGATCTTAGACTTCCTCAAGCCCCGCCAAGGCCGCTTGACAGAAGTACAACTCTCTTCTTGTTGCCACATGGGCACTTCCTTCTCTCCTGCTGAATTCTGGAAGGCCATTGGCAACCTCTCAGGCCCCCTCCCAACCATCCGCCTCAAGGATCATTACGCCAGCTCTCCTTGGATGGACCAACTGGCGAACAGGATCCTGAGTCTTCCATGCCCACCATGGATGCTCGACTTTGACGGAATCAATCCCACACAAAGAGCAATCCATCAGCGTGTGATCAACTGGCTAGAAGAGGACACGGAGAGGGGTCTGGCGTGGGCTGAGGAGAGGCGGAAGCGAGAGGAGGCCACCAACTCCTCCGGCTCCAAGGCAATCATCGCCGGTCCACCAGCACTCCATGGGGCCCCCAGCTTCTACCTCACAACACAGGAGGAACCGGCAACAGAAACACGATGGTGGGACTTTGTCATCAAGATTGACCACTGCCGCGACATTCGTCTACACAGCTTCAAAGACCAGATCTGGACCCACGTTCTACAACCCCGCGGCCTTCTCAGAGTCCCACAGGATATCGGAATGGTGCTTTGATGGCCGGAATCACTACTCGACGCATTGCCGGCGGCTAGTGCTGCACAGACCAGATGGAGCTCGACTCTCCCTCGAACTACAATGCTAACCCTATACCACCATCACTACTCCTCCTCTTCTGACTCCAAGTATAGCAACGGTGTCAGTGGACTTATTAGTCACCCAAGTCGCCTACGTCTGTGATCACCGCCAAGTCACTCTTCTGCTAAGGGTCTCCACATCAAACCCAGCCCCAGACCATTCAAACTCACTCACCTCTTTGTGAACTTCGGACGAAAACTTTGATGGCAAGCCAGTGTTTGACGTCCACTGCCCAACATCCTGAACCTCAACGGACTGATTGCCAAACGAATCACTCTGTCCTCAGTTCCAACAACACGACCCAAGACCTCGAAGCATGCAGACACTCTGCGAGAGGCGTTGTTAACGCTCTGGACAAAGGGGTTCAAGAACTAGCCCGGATGCCCTGATTGGGAATCGACGGCCTCAACCTGCACCTTGTCAAGACAATCCTCAAGATCATCGTGGTTGTTCCGGCCTTCATCTCTACTGGGATCCTTCTCTTCTGGACCTCTCACTATACCTTGTGTGGAACGAGCGCCCAAAGAAGGTCCCGAGAATGGGGGAAACGTCTACGTTGCGGACCCAGGGTTCGAGTCCGAGAACACGCTTCGATCGGGCACCATCTGCAAATTCAACCCGTCTACTGTCTAGTGACCCCAGCCTGGCCAGAACTTCGCGGACTCTGCTAGGCTCTCGACGATCGGCTTAGCCCACTCCGATGATCTGGCCTACAGCCTCCGCCATGTTGATCTGATGATTCCCCTTCCTGATCCGTTACACTGTTTGTAGCTTAGAATCCGAGGTCTCGTTCCTCTGCCTACTCTAGATGCTTGGTGTGATTCCCTTCCACCTCTTCCTGGCCGCCCGCGGGTGCGCTGTGACGTTTCCGAAGCCAGTTTTGTTGACCTTGAGTCGATGAGGCGGGCAGAGCCGTGCCTGGATTCATTCTGTCTAAACCCGCTTCCTATTCCTCCCACTTTCTCCCTTCGGTGCACCATGAATAAAGAGACCCTCGCTACGTTACTGCTGTAATACTCCACATATGGCTTTGGTAAAGTGAATTTATTTTGGTATTAGTCCTCCAATTAACCCTCCAAATTAAATGTATTAAAGTTGAGGCTTTGTCAGTCCTCCTTTCAAACAAACGGATAGCAAATGTTGGTGAACAGTGAATATTGAAAAACTAAAAAATCACTTTTATAAAACGTTTTGGGTTAAATAAGTGGTCTTAACTCAACCAATTTTGCAAACCTTTTTTGATGAAAGCTCAGTGTAAGCTAAGTGTGTTGCTAAGTGTGTTGATAGAAGGCCAATTATATGTAGAGAACATTAATTTGGTTAAATATTACTGACAATACTTTTATGTCATAAATCAATAAATATACGTAAAATGTCATTTTCTACGTCAATTTGCAATTCTAAAGAGGTGCAATCTTGGTTGATAGTTTGCGTCATTTTCAGTGTTATTTTTGGATCATTGATTATAATCTCTATGTGCCTGATCATCCATATCTTGCTGAGGTCCCGATTGCGTTCAGATGCCATGTTGCGTGAAGCTGAGCTGTTATGGCAAATATGCAAAAAACGCACACTGCCAAGGCCAATAGTCTTTACAGTTAGAAAAGTTGTGGGAAATCCTAATGAAGCATTGAAGCGTCTTCCAAAAACATTTGCAGACCTTAAATAAACAGCTTTTCCTCAATAATAATGTTTACTTGCTTTTAGTCATGTCTGAATTTCTTTTTAATTAGATTTATTTTTGCCTGCTCACTTGTTCTTTCTACATTGTTTTATTTAGAATTATTGATTTTTTTTCGTTTTACGGTCTTTAATATCTGAAATTAAGCGATGATGCAATGGTAAACTTTGAAACTTGGATACTAGTCCTGTAATTTCAAGATTCAAGTAGTACTTCAAGCCGTTAAGAATTAGATTATTATGTTCGGCATATTTTTTGAAGCCTGACCGACGAGCCTGAAAGATCATTCCATATCAATTGCAAGTAACCTCCAAAGGACAGGGGGAAGGCCTTTTCCGTACACCTAACTTAAAAAAATTATTCTCCATGCCACAGTAAGCTAGCGAGTTGACATTTGATATTGATGTAGGTCCAACCCTCCTTGGTTTAAATAACAAGTATATGACGCAGAGCGCAATATGTGACCGCGGGGCTAAACACCCAACAAATCTGGATATTTATGTGTTTTACCCAATTCGCCCTTTCTCAGCATATCCCATTTTTCAAACTGTCTACCCAGAAAAGTAATGCTTCAACATCTCTGGAACCGGTTCCACCCCTCCAGATCTTCCTAAAATTTTATTACATTTCAGGGAAAAAGTTTGTCCAAATCCGTTGAGAATTTACCATTTCTCAGCATAGCCCATTTTCAAAAATTCCTACCCAGAAAAGTAATGTTTCAACATCTCCGGAACCGGTTTCAACCCTCCAGATCTTCCTAAAATTTTATTACCTTTCAGGTCTGGCTGGCTGGTGTTCTTGGAGCAGCTGGACCTCTTTATCACAAGCACATTCAGAGCTGCTGCACGCCATTGTCCTGATTCTGATCAGGGATAATCTGATTTAAGCCCATTTTATGATTACTTTTTGCATTTCATGATTTCAATATGTACTTTAGACTTCAGAAAGCCTCTAACATGTGGTCCACGCGATTGGCTTCAAGTTGTCATGACCAATCTCTCTTTGAGATAAACTAAGGGAAGTTCCATGCTCTACACCAGAGTCATCTTGGTGTAGTGGTTAGCACACGCATGCATATGCATGCATATGCGGCATATGCAGGAAACCCTGAGTTCGATCCCCAGAGGTGACCTGTTTTTCCCAGATTGGCTCCTGGTTTTCATTTGAGCAAAAAGGTATTGTCCTCCTGCTCTAAGAAACTATTCAGTTATTGCCAAGTACCCCTGGCATGACTTCTTCAAGATGTATGATAGCTCAGGCAAAATGTGCTGAGATCCTGGGCCATGTTTGGGAGGATCTGGAAGATGACATGACCACACAAATGACAAGATGACATGATGACATGACAAAAGAACCCCAAAAAATCTTGGACTGGACAAGGACTCACCAGAAGTCTTCAACCAACCATTCCTCTATGGTACAAATGTGGAAGTGAATGCTCACAACAAAAGGAGGCAGAAACAGCTACAACAAAAGCTGAAAAAAGAAGTCAGTCTTGAGGTTTTGCAAGCTGAAGCCCATGACAAGTTCAAAGACAAGTCCTCCCTCTAAGCTCCACAAAGCATCCTTGCCACCATCCCTGCTGATGACATCTGCAAGACTGTAAAGACAAGACTGAGGGACTCCAAACTGAGGGACTCCTACAATGCATATTGCACCATGCATGGTTTGTCGTATTTTTGGCAGCATTTAGGCCTGCGCCTAGGGTTTAGTATGAAATATAACTCATTTTGACGACTGATTTAATTAAACTGGACACAACTACGTATTCTGAGCCAAACACATACTGGCACAAACTCAATTCCTGGCTCAGCATCATCTACAATGTACATTGCACCTTTCATGGTTTGTCGTATTTTTGGCGGCCTTTAGGCCTGCGCCTAAGGGTTAGTATGAAATATAACTCATTTTGACGACTGATTTAATTAAACTGGACACAACTACGTATTCTGAGCCTGGCTTTAAAACGATCTAGTATGATTTGTTCTATCAAGTTCTATCTGCCATAAATTGAATCATTTTATCTGACAATTTATTGGCTTCAAAAAAGTGAGCGACACCACTGTAACTGGTCTTCATGCCAGCAACATTATGCAACATTTTGATACCATACGGATTAAATCGTGGACTTCTTGCATTTTTTAATGTGAGTGGTAGATTTGCGCAATTCTGCATGCTGAATTTTGTTTGCTTAAAATGAAAATAGTTCATATTTAATAGCTGTTTATCACAATTAATGATTGGTCACATGTTCTGCAGACTGACCGCTTTTGTTTCCAGTGTTTAGCTTGTTACTTTCACTTTTGTGTTGTGCCTGATGATGACAAAGTGGCCTCACAAATCTTCCGCAAGGCAAAACATGGCGACTTGGTCACAAGAAGGCGAAATACTGGGGCTTGGTCATCGCAACAAAGGCCAAGTGAACATGAACAATTTAAAAATGCAACAATGAGTGGGGGTGAACTAATCATTGTCCTCCGTGGGCTACTTCTTGAGGTTCTTGGGTGGTGGTGGTGATGTGTTTCTGGAACATCTCGATGAAGATGGCCCGCTAGAGGCGGGCGCAATGCGTCAGATACTCGATCGTTTTCTTTGGCTGGTCTTGGAGGCAGAAGGTGAGGGTTGGTGCTGGTCCCAGGCTCTCCCGGCACTCTCGTCTCCACCTTGGACAGGCGAGAAGGAAGTGAGCGGTGTCCTCTGGTGCCTCCCCGCAGAGAGGGCAGTCAGGGCTGTTTGCTTGTCCCATTCTGTGCCGGGTAGCCTGGAGGAAGGAGGGTCGCCCCAGGCGAAGCTGGTAGAGAGCTGAGGACTCCTTTCTGGGCCAGTCCAGGGGGTCCAGGGGCCTTCCGCCGCAGAGAGTTTGGTAGGTAGCTAGTGTTGAGCCTGGCTCAGCAGCCGCTGCCTCCTCGTTGTACTCCTATTCCCACTGCTCTAGGATCCTGCCCCGTGTGCAGGCCTTGATTGCTGTGAGGTTCGTGGGGAGTGGGCCGGGTGGGGCATCGATGTGCGCTCTCGCTAGCTCGTCCGCTCTCTCATTGCCAGGGACGCCGCAGTGTGAGAGGACCTAGATGAGTGCCAGATGGTGGCCCAGGTGTTGGAGCCGGCGCTGCTGAGCCCTGAGCTGGAAGGAGGTGAAGTCCTCGTCCGGGCTGGGCTGGCTGGAGATGAGGTTCTTGGGCGGGGGGAGCATCCTGCTCCATATTCTTTGGGGAGGCCTTGTTGGACACTGTCAGCTTCCTAAAATATGCTAGGCATATAGACCTTCAGACCAACAGCCATCAAGTAGTACTTAAGGCCTCCATAAGACGCTTGGTGCTTCTGGGTGGGTTGATGAACACAGCTAGAAGGATGATGTGGCATGACCGAAGTTATGGATGAATATGGCGTCAATGATGCCTAGATAGGTAATGCTGTCTCTGCAAACATTGCCCATTCAAAAGCGGCAGGATGAGGTGTGAGTGAGCGACAGTCTTCTGCTTTCTCAGGTAGCTGATGTGGATATCCCCTCATTTGTGGGGGAGTAGGACATCCGGAGATAGGCATCTCATCTCCGGTGTGGGAACCGTCCGCGCCGCGGGGTCGGCCTTGCCGCGAATTTCCAGCAAAATCTGACCTTGCCGAAACCTCATTTAAATCGATGCCATTCCTCACACAGAGCTTGGGCGCGCAATCTGAGACCAGATTTATAAAACAAAAAATAATTTTGGATCCGATGGTGAAGTTACTTTATCAATTTTGTCAACAAAATCGTGCGTACTCACGTCGTTTTTGATTTTGGAGGGGTTGACCGCACCGCGTGGCGAGGTCGACCTGGGTCGACCTTGCCACGAGTGACTTTTCTTGCTGCAAACTAAAATCCTGACGTATGTGGATTGATTTTGTGATATGTAGAGGCTGTTCTAGATGTAGAAATTTATTCTGAATACGATGGTGTATTCAGTTTTTCAAAATTGTCAACAAATTTTTTAGAAATTTAGGTTTAAAAAGTCGCGGCGCAGCCGATTTGGGGTCAACCTTGCCTCGCGGCGCGGTCGATCGCGCCATGTGGCACGGTCAACCCCTGCAAGGTCTGACAGCGCTGCTGGGTTGACCTCGCTGCACTGCGAGGTCATCCCTGGGATTGAGGGGTCGACCATGCCACGCGGCGCGGTCGACCCTAAGATTGAGGGGTCGACAGCGCCACGTGGCGAGGTCAACCCTAAGGTCAAGGGGTCGACCGCGCAGCGCGGCGAGGTCGACCCCAAATTAGGCCAAGGGCGAGGGGTTGAGCATGCCGCGCGGCTTGGTCGAGCCCAATTTCTTCAATCGACCGCGCTGTGAGGCAGCAATATGAGCGCTTGAGCACTCGTCCGCACCGCGGAGTTGCAAGGAAACGATTTTTTGATCTATTTTGATTGTTAGCTATATAAGAACATGGTTCCATACAGAATTTAAATGCATTTAAGAAAAATTAAACGAGAGGGTGGAATTAATATAAACAAAAAAATTGTCATTGCATCAAAATTCTTGTGGTGTGAATGAGCGCTTGTTTGTGCTGCACAGCATGCATAAAAACTCAATCAAGCCACAGAGTTACAAGGAATCAATTTTTTGATCTACTGCGATTTATGCATATCTAAAACACAGTTCGATAAAGAATAAAAAAGGATTTAAGAAAATATATATGAGAAAGATGAAAGATAGTAAAAAATTTTTTTTACTTTTTTGGGGTCTCACAAGGTCTGGTGGTACCTCTCAAGGCCACGGCGTGGGCAAGACCATGGCTTTAGCAGTCTGGGCATCCACTGGTGAGGCTTGCCCATGGCTTTAGCGTTCTGGGCGTCTACTGGTGAGGCTTAACCATGGCTTTAGCAGTCTGGGTGTCTACTGGTGAGGATTACCCATGTCTTCAGCAGTCTGGGCGTCTACTTGTAAGCCTTTCCCATGGCTTTAGGAGACTGGGCGTCTTCTGTTGATGCTTGCCCATGGCTTTAGCAGTCTGGGCATCTACTGGTGGGCATTGCCCATGTCTTTAGCGGTCTGGGCGTCTACTTGTAAGCCTTGCCCATGGCTTTAGGAGACTGGGCATCTACTGGTGATGCTTGCTCATGGCTTTAGCAGTCTGGGCGTCTACTGGTGGGCATTGCCCATGTCTTTAGCAGTCTGGGCGTCTACTTGTAAGCCTTGCCCATGGCTTTAGATGACTGGGCATCTACTGGTGGGCATTGCCCATGTCTTTAGCGGTCTGGGCATCTACTTGAAAGCCTTGCCCACGGCTTTAGGTGACTGGGCGTCTACTGGTGACGCTTGCCCATGGCTTTAGCAGTCAGGGCGTCTACTGGTGAGGATTGCCTATGGCTTTAGCTGTCTGGTCGTCTACTTGTAAGGCTTGGCCATGGCTTTAGGAGACTGGGCGTCTACTGGTGACGCTTGCCCATGGCTTTAGCAGTCTGGGCGTCTACTGGTGCGCATTGCCCATGGCTTTAGCGGTCTGGGTGTCTACTTGTGAGGCTTGCCCATGGCTTTAGGAGACTAGGCGTATAATGGTGATGCTTGCCCATGGCTTCACCAACGGCTGCGTCAAGTATGTCCTCCTGACCGCCGAGGCCATTGGATGCACCATCATCCAGGTCAACCTTCATCTCAAACGCAACCACGTACACTTCTACCAGACCCAGTCCCGGGTAACCAATCTCACCATGGGCGAGGATGCCAAGATCTACTACAGCAACCTGGACACCGTCACCGCCTCCTCCTTCCTCCTCATGGCCAGGGATGTCGTCAACCTGTCTCCTAAGGTTTCACTCAATAGAGATAAGCCTCTTTTATGCTAATAAACCCAATTGACGATCAGGTGCTCTGCTGCCTTCCAACACTGCCTGTGATAGAAAAAGAGCCGCAGGAAGAGCAGCCAGGGGAGCAGCTCAATGCTCAGCCTCTACCACAGGATCCAAACCAGATACTTTCAGAAGTTAAACTCCATTTTGTGAAAAAAGAGGAGCTTCCAACATGCAGGCAAGTGGCAGCCAGGCCATGCCGAAGCTGCACCGCAGACTGGCACAGCAGCGCAGCCTGATTACCAACCCAAGCATGGCACCTGATGACACCCCTCATTCCATTCCTGGCGTGGCCTATCCCTAGGCTGTTGCGCGGATTGCTGAGTTGATAAAAACCTTGTTGAGCTCAAGTTACAGTTACAAAAGAAAAAATAAGTGTAAGGTGCATGACTCCTGTCTGGAGCGTAGCCGTAACATGGCAGCTCATGCACCTTAGATCTTGCTCTGAGATCAGTCTCTTCTCTTGCTTCCTCATGATAAACCTCCTGCCCTCCTGTCCTTGTAACCGCACTACAGATCCTTACAATTGGTTTTGATCAACTAGGCCTAGTCCTCACCCTTGCGCAGCAACATCCAGTATAGGGTAGTGAGAGCCCCTCGCAAACTGGCTCTGTCATTGGGTTTGCGACTAGCTCTAGGAACTCCGAGCCACGTAAAGGTCACTCTCCCCTCCCCCCTCCCCTCTCTCCGTCCCCTCCTCTCCTCCTTCTTCCCCTTCTCCCTCTTCTCCCGCCTTGCCTTCAGGTTGTATGCTGAAGCAAGCTTAAGTCTGCAAAGACTGAAATGCCTGATTTCGATGGTGATACCAATGATCTCCTGGGCCGCACACCCCCTCAATACCACCTGATGGGCCTCAAAACATACGAAGGTGATGGAAACGCCACGCAATGGCTGACCCGTTTTGCAGAAATTGCATGCGCAAAAGGCCAAAACCAGGATACCTGGCACACTCTCATTGTCCCCTATTTGGAGGACCCTGCGTTGGATGCCTACAGAGGCCTGCCAGACAATGACCGAGGAAAGCTGAGCTATGACGTGATAAGGAGAACCTTAGTAGCAACTTTCCTAGCCAGACTCCGAAAATTTGTCGAACAGTGTTTTCCAGTCAGCGGAACTTTCCTGGCAGACACGCAGGAAGTTTTGCTAAGGCAATTTTTCCTGGGAGGCCTACAACATGAACATCGATTTGCACTTTTGAACAGCGGGGCAGCCCTGGCCACAGTGGCCGATTGTGCAGTGGCAGCAAAGAGGAGTGAAGATCTGTTTGGCACCCAACAATCAGTCAATCAGCTCGGCTTCATCTTTGGCCAGCAGGACTTAGATGCATAGCCAGAAGAAGGAGCAGAATCCCTTGCGCTAGAGCAAGGGAGAGGCAGAGGAAGAGGCCAATGGTCTCAAAGAGGCCGGGGGCAAAGCAAGCCTGCCACTACATCCGCAAACCCTACAAGGAACCACTCAAATACCCCTGTCTTGGAAGCTAAAATCTGTTTCTGGTGTCAAAGAAAGGGTCACATGCTGACCAACTGCTGGGCTTTGAAAGATTTCATGACAATGGTGAATAGTGAAACTGATGAACCTTGCTCCGAATTCGTGCCTAGGGTCATTTCATTCACCCCCCGATACCAAGAACACTCGCTAAGCGTGCGGGGTGGCAGAAGCTCAGCAGGATGGCGCCCATTGACCAGAGGACAGCAGCAAAGCAGGGGGCAGCAGCCTCAATCCTCCCAACCAAGAGGAGGAGGGAGTAAAGTGCGTTTCCAGCAGCAGGTGAGTTTCCTGATGGAGACAGAGCCTGAGCCTGAAGAGGAGGAAGAGGAAGTGGCAGAAGGCGTCGCAATCGACCCTTGGGACTGCCATGAAGAGGAGGAGGAAGAGGCTGAAGAATATTTGGAGGAGGCTGATGAGTGAATTCAAGACGCTACAAGTAGCGCACATGCAAGCTGGCAAAGTAAGCTCTCTGTGTATGCGTTGACATAACCGGGGGGGGGCAGTTTTGGTTTTGGTGAGTTGAGAGAGAGAAAGAGAGACTCAAAATACCAGTAAAAAGACGCATAGCACGCTTCAAAAATGACGCATATCACGCTTCTGCCTTACAAGAAATACGCCTCAAGTCAATAGCGAAAGGAGGCCAGAAGTCAAAACAGTCAATTTCTGAAATGCTAGGTAATACCATGGGAATCTTTGCCAGCACGGGTTGGAAAAAATATATACAATGGCCGCAAGCCCCTACCAACCGACCTCCAACATTATTGCTACGCTTTCCTGCCAGAAAGACAGGAGAACATCGGCAGTAATTGATCCTGCGCCTTTTTTAGAGGCAAGCGAATAAATATCAGCGTCTACTTCTTCTGTGAGTGGAACTTCATGAGAAAGATATGGCCAGGCCGCAGTTGATGCAGCGCAAACCACCCTCAATGAAAAATTTAACACAAATCCTACCACTAGCCTTCTCGTTGAGGTTTCAAAACCTATTGTTTACAAAAACTGCTGACGCCAGCCTTGATATCAGTTCAAAAACCCAGTCTCATAGAACAAAAAAATTAATTAACTTGAATTAAAAATATTGCTCTTGCTAAAATAAAATAAATTTACAAACGTTTCTGATAATCCTTAGCAAAAAACGCTGGTTAATAAGACAGCGCCAGAGTGGAGGTAAGCCTCTCTCTGATGTTTCAGAGACATGTCTTAAAACGCATCATGCTCATTTTCACTCGATTTGTGCCATCTGTGTTTGCTCATTACGCAAAATGTGAAATGAAATTTCACCGTTGACAAATGCTTAGTTATTAAGCATAACAAAATGAGAAACGCGTAATCAGCCTTTCTCGGGCATTCAAGGAAACGGCTAGGAAACAGCTAACCCAAACAGCTAGGAAAGCGCATGGGAACAAGAGTAGTCAAAACAATTAGGTTCTCAGCTTGGGTGATTAACTGTTATGTCTTGGAGCTGCTAGGACTCAGCATATAAGGAAGGAGAAATCGCCATTCTTCATCAACTCCGACATCAACCTCACCTGGGCAGCCCAGAGACCATTATAGTGCTAGCAGTGATTGCGGACAGATGTCAACCCAGCTCTCACTAGAATGGCTTTGTGCTCTCCCTAAGCTCAGTTGGAGAGCCCAAACTCCGTTGTAGTGCCAGGTGTGGTTGCAGACAAGCGCCAACCCACCTTTTACTATCAATGGCTTTGTGCTTTTCAAAAACCAACTCATCCTCAACTCCTAGAAACCCCATGGCGTACCCTCGCTAACTTCCTCCTATGCAACCTGCCCAGGCCCTATGGCCAGAGGCAGCCCCTGAACGCCCTTTCGCAGAAACACTGCCTCTGCTGGAGGAAACCTTCAACTACCATGTCCTCCATGCCCGCCGTGCACCCACTGCACAAGGTACACTCAAATCTTTTAAATCTGGCAGTTTATGCACTGAAGAGCTGTTTCAGACCTGGAGTTCCCTCCAGAGATGGATGGGGACAACACCCAGCGGGCAGGACTGCGCCTGCTCTCCCATGGCCTAATCAGCGGCCAGTACTACGAGGTGGTGAGCGGCAAAGCCATCGGGTGGGAGGCAGCCATGTGCCTCTGCCGCAATGACAAACAGCGCCTCTTGGCACTCAGGGTAAGCCTTTTCTGCACTTTTAACCAGCTTACCCATCCACCTTTAATCATAGGCCTGTCACCAAGCCGGCCTTGGTCCACTGGCAGAGGAGGAGGAGATTCGCCTCATGCCAGACCCAAAGGAGGAGAAGGCCTGCGCCAAGCAACTGGCATGGCACATGCAGTGCCTAATGGCCGGCAACAAGCTCTGGCGGCCCTAGAACGGCCAGCCCATCGACTTCCACGGATCCAGCCTCCGCTGGCTCCTGTCCAACGTGGAGCGCACAGGACCCTACGGACCTGTAGTTCATGCCTCTCTAGTACACCATCAGTGAGGCTTTAAAAACATCATTTGCAGATCAAGCAGGCGGCAAGACAGGCGGAAGAACCATTGACCGATGGGGGTTCAACCCCTACGACATGGTGGACGAACACGGCTTCATCAACTACTACATCAAGCCCGTCCTCCTGACCGCCGAGGCCATTGGATGCATCCAGGCCAACTTGCACCTCAAACGCAATAACATCCAGTTCTACCAGACCCAGTCCCAGGTCACCAACCTAGCCACGGGCGAGGAGGCCAAGGTCTACTACAGCAACCTGGACACCATCAAGGCCTCCTACCACCTCCTAATGGCCGACGAGGTCGTCAAACTGAACCCTAAGGTTTCACAAATCAGATTAAGCCTATTTTTGACTTAGTCAATGCAATTGACGATCAGGTGCTCTGCCGTCTTCCACCTCGACCAGTGATCATTGAAGGGCTGCCTGAAGAGCAGCCAGGAGAGCAGCCCAACCTTCAGCCTCTGCTGCAAGATCCAAACCAGGTACGCTAAGCAGTTACCGCCCAATTTGCAGAATAGAGAAGTTCTAATTTGCAGGCCAGTGGAACTCAGACCATGCCTACGCTGCACCGCCGTCCGTCACAGCAGCGCAGTGTGATGACAAACCCAAACATGGCCCCAGATGACACCCCTCAATCCATTCCTGGTGTGGCCTATCCTTAGGCTGTTGTGTCAGTTGTAGGGTTGATAAAACAATTGTTGAACTCGAATTGTTTTCACAAAAATCTGCAGAACCACAAAAACGCCACAAAGGCCAAACAATTTCACATCAACTGAACTGCAATTTCTTCGGAAAAACAGAAGGTGAAGAAACATTGTCCCACGTTGTAACAAACCCTGATGTTTCGCTAGACAACCAAAAAAGCACAGTACTATGAAAGTGTGATTCTTTGCCTTCATAAGTACGCGTAAAAAAGCATAAACAGCAATCAATTCATATAAAATTATTTAAAACCACAACATATTTGTCTAAAAGGAAATTGCTAAATTATTTCACAAATTTTCATATAAAATAAATTTCGCTTCTTAATTTTAGCTTTACTTTCCTCAATCATGCTAATAATATTATTTCAATATATGCAAAATTTCTCTGCTTACAAAAAGAATTATTAAATCATTTTAGACGTCATTATCGATGACAAGCTGAAATAAAACACTTTTCCACTAAGCACAATTTGAAACTGGTGAAAAATAAGAAACTTAGAACATCATCAATAGCCAAACGATCGAATAGCGCCTCCTCTGTGTTGCCTACGGTAACCCAGCACGCTGAGGCTTCACTGCGTGCGTTTGAGACTAGCCTGCATTAAGGCATTAATAGTCTCATCCCACTTTTGGCGCAAGAAAACAAAATAAACTTAGGTAGAATAATACCCTTTTCGTAAAAAGGAAGTTATCTTTAATTATGTTTCACGCATTATCAAGTTCATTCAAAGCATTACTTATGTCCAAAAAATTAATTCAATGTTGACAAATAAGAAACTATTTGTCTTTCAGTGAAATGCGGTGAAAAGAAATTTCATTAAAAAAATATATAATGAAAATTCAGCCTGAGTGAGAAAACACAAGGTTGTTATGTCTTCGATCTCGTCTAGACTTGTCGCTGAAAATAGCCTAACGGAAGACTATAAAAGGGACAGCTGCTGAGCAGAAAGCAGTCCAGTCCAGTCCAGTCCAGTCCAGTCCAGTCCAGTCCAGTCCAGTCCAGTCCAGTCCAGTCCAGTCCAGTCCAGTCCAGTCCAGTCCAGTCCAGTCCAGTCCAGTCCAGTCCAGTCCAGTCCAGTCCAGTCCAGTCCAGTCCAGTCCAGTCCAGTCCAGTCCAGTCCAGTCCAGTCCAGTCCAGTCCAGTCCAGTCCAGTCCAGTCCAGTCCAGTCCAGTCCAGTCCAGTCCAGTCCAGTCCAGTCCGCTCCACCAGTTCCCTTCAACGAATACTCCGCTTCTACAAAACCTTCAAGAAGTAGAAGCCGCCAGTTCTTCACCTCCAATAAGGATAGGAAGGTTTGAACCTTAGTTGCGGAAATCTATGATGTTTCACTCATTCCATCCAAACAATTGGTATCAATCTACCACTGATGAGCTAGATAGGTCTTGAAATAACCAAGATATGAGGTTTCAAATTGCTTTATGCAGCGACTCTACTCCTACCTCAAGGGATTAACCAGGTGAACCCAACCAACTCAACCAGCTTCTCATCAAGTTAGCCCCGAATCTGCCAAAAAAAACTGAAACAGAGCTAAGCGGTTCATGCTTACAGGCTGACAGATATCAACAATGCCTTCTCCACGGACCTGTGGGCTGGCATCAAACTCAAGTTCAACGATGACAGAACAGACCAAAAGTAAGACCCACAGTTCCCCTTTTTCCGCATAGAACTCAATTTCACGCAAATTAGTTTTTTTTTAAAAACTGCATAGTCATTTATCGCTCAGAAAATCGTGGGGACCAAGGGAAAAAAAGTGAGCATGTTTGACAGAGAGACAACATGGGCCCGGTCATCCAGGACTACGCGGACGTCAGAAGCTGGGCGGCGGGCGCCACCGGCGCTGTGCTACGGCGAGGGTTCTTCAACCACTACGTCCATTTTACTGCCTCGTCAGAGAGCGCGCCCACCAGTTCGGAGCCGAGGTCTCCCTATTATTTCATACCATTTCTCCGCCCCAGGCTGTGATGTTTCACAGTAAATGTAGGGGGAATAGGGTAAAGAACCACCTTAATAGTTGCCTCATCCAGCGCAGACCCATAAAAACTTTCCCATAAAGAGCTGAGTATTGAAATAAGTTCTTGCAAGACGTTCTCCTGGGTGGGAAAGGCAGCTGGCCACCCAGGTGGAGATGTACGACCAGCACATGAACGAGTTCGGCGTCCCTCTGGCGCATTGAAGGACGCCATGAACTCCAGTAAAAATGCTTTTCACCCCTTGAGTTACGAAAATTTCAAAATTAAACATTTTACAAATAACATAAGATTAAATTAAATCATCCAAATTAAAATTTAGTGAAATATTCAATCTTAACGAAGAAAAGACATTTTTGCTCGCCTTTCTAATTGCTATTGCTATCGCCTACTGTGCTCATCAAGGGATTTTCCATTTGTGCTCTAAATGTTTTATGATTAAATGTCTGGCTTTTGTGTTTCAATAAATCAAATGATTCAAAAGCCCGACCGACAATCATCAAGGTCAGTCAACTTTAGTTCTGCATGAATGTACCCTAGCGATTTAGAGAGAGTAATTTATGTTTCAAGCATGTTGTGGGCATAGTTTACTGCAACGACCTGCTCTCATGTAGTCCAAGTTGTGGGCAACGTTTACTGCAAAAACTCATCTTACATAATCTATTTCGTGGGCAGAGTTTACTGTGTGAGACTGCTCTCACGTAGTGCCTTGTTGTGGGCAGAGTGTAATTGATCAGACTGCTCTCACGTAGTGCATGTTGTGGGCATAGTTTACAGTAAAATACTGTTCTTACGTAGTGCATGTTGTGGGCAGATTTTACTGCTAAGACTCATCCCCACGTAGTGCATGTTGTGGGCAGAGTTTACTGCAAAGGCTGCTCACACGTAGTGCATGTTCTGGGCAGAATTAACTGCAAAGACTGATCACACGAAGTTCATTTTGTGGGCAAAGTTTACTGCAAAGACTGAACCCACGTAGTGCATGTTGTGGGCAAAGATAACTACAAAGACTGACCCCACGACGTGCATGTTGTGGGCAGAGTTTACTGCAAATACTGCTCCCACGTAGTGCATGTTGCGGGCAGAGTTTACTGCAAAGAGTGCTCTCACATAGTATATGTTGTGGGAAGAGTTTACTGCAAAGCACTCATCCCACGTAGTGGCTTGCTTGTGGGCAGAGTTTACTACCAAGACTGATCTCACGTAGTGCATGTTGTGGGCATAATTTACTGGGATGACAGCTCTCACGTAGTGCATGTTGTGGGCAGAGTTTACTACAAAGAACCGATTCTCACGTAGTGCCTGTCTGTGGGGCAGAGTTTACTGGCAAACA
>JASANA010000140.1:0-71205 GCA_030248095.1 Ptycholaimellus sp. GST1_10
ACGATTGGACGTTTCTATGAAGCGTAAAATCCTTATCAATTTTAAGATCTAGCAATAACCCCGAAAACGTACACCTGGGTCGAAAAGAGGGGCTGGGCGCTGACACTTCGCTAACGCTCCGTTCGCGCCAGCCCAATAAATCGTTTTAAGCAAAAGTCAAAAGATAAACTATAGTCAATTCGATGTTGCTCTTTCCAAAGGAAAAAAAATCACACCGATCGGAGCTTTCTTTAATGAGCAGCAGCCTTATCAAAATCAAGATCTAGCAATAACCCTCAAAACGTACACCCAGGGCGAAAAGAGGGGCTGGGCGCTGACGGTTCGCTTTGCTCCCTCGCGCCAGCCCAATAATAAGACTAGGTTGGCTTCGCCGTCGCCTACGGTGACTATATGGAACCAGCTACAAAAATTATCAATGAACAGAATTTCAATGTCTATGAGTAATAGAAAGCTGGCTGCACTAAGAAGTTTTACTACAATTTATTTGACTGACTCCCACTATCCCCCCAACGCGTCCCCCCCCCCCCCCGCCCCCAATAGGCTTGCCCCCCTCGCAAGACTACCGCCATCAAATTCATAGGGGACTGTTTCAAGATCAAGTTGATCAACACATGTTAAGCCTAAGCCTATGCCATCCAGTAATGGCTATGTTTTGCAATTGGGGGGGGGGGGGGGGCAGTTGGAAAAGTTTTTTTAAGGGAGGGGGTTTAGTTGGAAATTTGAGGGGGGGGATAAGGGGGGATAATTGGATAAGATTTTATTTGGGAGGTAGTTGGATGAGTCTTTATTTGGGGGAGGTGGTAATTGGATGCGCTTTCATTTGGGGGATAATTGGATAAGTTTTTATTTTGGTTGGATGTTTTTTTTTATTTGGTGCGGGGGGGGGGCAGTGGGGCTTCGCATGCTAGGCTACGCTCCGGGGCCTCCGCACCCATGCCCTCCGGCCTCCGGAGCTCTGACTGCCCTGCCCTCCGCGGCATGCGGCCTGCGGCCGCGCAAAAATAAAAGCTTGCCCAGAAGTGCCAAGGCACAGTCCAGCTCCGGCTGCACCGCGACCAACTTGGCCAGCTCCTTGCGTCGCTCTTTCACACCCTGGCAGCCGAGACTTTCCAACCGCTCAAACTCAGTTTGGCAACGGGCCACTTCCCCCTTCCAATTGGGTAAACTATACTTTCAGATCAAAAGGAGTAAAGTCCCCAAACCTTGCACCAGACGTTCCGATTCTCCTCTTCCCCTGGATGAGCATCATCGTACAATGAATTAAATTTTCAAATAGATGGCCGTAGCCTAACACTGCTGTATAATTAGAATTGAGATATAATTTCTGTATTGAGAGGATTACAATTGAGAGATTGTCGTAAGTAAGCTTGTTTGAAAGTATAATCTTTTGGGTTCCCACTGGAACTAAAACAAGAAGCGGGTGTTCAATTAAGGTGTTCTTGACCCCCTCTCCCCTCTCCCCTCCTCCCCCCCCCCCTCCAGGAGAAGCCACCGTTGTACTTGGTTTATACGGAGCACTTTTAGAAGCAAACTATTCGGCTTCAAAAGGCGAGGAAGACGTACCGGGAAAGACGCAGTTGGCCTTTTGATGGCCCACACCCCACCCACCGATCCTTTCCCCAGAAACGCCCCCAACTCCCATCCTTTCTTCCCAGCTACAGATTCCACGACCCCTTTGCTTTCCGCACTGGGCTCCGTCCCTTCCGCTCTTGGCTCAGGAGCAGCCGCCGTCCCCGGAATATCCATGCCCTGTGGAATGAACATCACTCATTTCATGAAGGAAAGTTGAGAATATCATACCGCAGATTTTCTTCTTCCTTCCATTGGCTGACTCTCCAGGTTCATCTCTGTTTTTTTACGGTTTCTTCCGTCTACTAATCACGAATCACCATATGCCCCGAGGGGCAAACTGACAAAGAATTTGTGAACGAATTGCGGAGTGAGAGATTGCATCTGTCAGCAACAGCTGCATCTCTTCCAACAGCATCTGTCACACAGCGCACTCCAGACACCTTTAGGAAAGATAATTAGGTGCAACCTTTTCGGGCACAGGGAATCCGCAAAGCTCCCCCTTTGTGTAGGAGCTGTCGGCCCAGATCTCCGTCTGACAATTGCGCAGCGCTTTGGACAGCTGCAATCTCCTCTCATCTCCTACCTCCACAAAGCATAGCTGAGCATACCCCCTCCTTTGTATAGTCTTCCCCGAGTTCATGGTGGCGATGAAGCGGAAGCCGTCGTGGGCCGTGATGAGACTGGTGCCCCACTCTCCACCACCCTCCGAGACCTAGGAGGAGAGACCTAGGTGCCTTGCCCGAGCCAGGAGGGTGGCCAGGGTGCTCTTGCCGCCCCCCGTCTCAGCCACCAGCAGCACCGGCTCCCCCGCCCCCAGCGCGGACCAAACACAGACGGCCTGCCGGCGAAGACCCCGAGTCCAGTAGAGCCGTCCAGCATCTGGCAGTAGATGCTGGTTCATAAAGGAGGGAGAAGGGATGCGAAGCACCTGAGTGCTTCTGGATGAGGCTGCGTAGAGGGGCGGGGAAGAAAGGGCTCTGGAGGCTGAAGAGGTTCTCCTCGGAACTCTTTCTTCAGCACGGTTTTACCCAGTTCTGCGTCCTCAGGCCGTCGACATCGGCCAGCTAGGATCAGATAGCCTGACGAGGGCTGCACTGGCTGGATGAGGCGAGAAATGGCAGCTAGGGGGTGACCATGCTGGAGCATGAAGGTATCCCAGTCGAAGTTGGAGGGGTCGGCGGTGGGCGGGGTGGATGCTGGGAAGTTTCCGCTGGGGAGGATGGAGCGGCGGTAACGCTCGCCCCCGCGGAAGAGGTCGCGGGGGGTAATGTAGCCTTCGCGACCCTCGAACAGGCCGCTTCTGCTTCGACTCAGCTGGAATGAGGAGAGGAGAAGGCTGAATCCAATGAAGGGACTGGAATGATGAACAAACCTGAAGCTCATGAAAGACGGCGATGAAGCGGGTGGCGTAGGAGGGCGGAAGCTTGCAGCGGGCCACCAGGATCTGGTCCAGCTCCTCATCTTCCAGCTGGCTGAAGTGCAGCTGCAGGAAGCGCTTCTGGAAAGCTCGACTGCAATCGTCGGACACTTTCAGATTTTGCCCACTTTTCTGGCAATGGAAAAGGTTATGGTACTCGGAGGGGAGGCATGGAAGCAGCACTGAGAAGGTCTACGGGAGGGACCAAATGTAGCAGGTGCTAAAATTGGGGTCGCTGGTGAAGGTGAGGTTTTGACAGGTTTGGAAGAGCGGGCAGATTCTTTGGCTGATATTGGCAAGGGCGGCCCGGGATTCAGCGCTGGTGTAGAAGGCGTAGTCGTAGCTGACGGTTCCGTCTGGAAAGCGAAGCCTATAGATGGAGGGAGGCTTGAAAAGTAAGAGGAATTGAAGGTGATTGGAGAAGGGACCAAAAAGGCGCATGGCGTTCAGTGGTAGGTCGGCGCCGCAGGCATTGGCGGTGGGAGCGCAGTACATGTCGCCCTCCTCGACGACCTCCGCATAGGCGCCGGGGAACCTGTTGATGGGTTGCAGATCGTTGACCGTGGCCAAGCCGTGGTTGTCTGTCATTGCGTGCGGATTGAGAGTGGGCTGGGCTAAAAGAGGTGGATGGAACTTTGAAAGAAGTCTTTGATGCGTCGAAGCAGGACAGTTTCATTGCAGTACTGCCCACTTCGTTCCACCTTCGAGAATAATAAATGATCAATACACCTCCATGGCTCCACGTAGCCCAAAACCTATTAAATAAAGATATTTTCAGCCCTTTGTGTCAATTCTAAGAGAGCAGGAAAGTGTGACCCTCTGCAGCGTGTAGCCGGCACCCAGCGCTTTGTTCTTCTCCGACCCGCTCGATGTATCCAGGTGGTCAACTTTGAGCAAAAACTGAATAGCATTCTTAGCTCAGAAAGCGAAAGTAACCTCCGTTGTATGTTTCATAGAGGGGAGCAAACACAGCTAAGTTCGCTATAAAAAATGAAATTAAAGAATGGAAAAATTAGCCATGAGTTATTTACGATTTTGAGCTCTCCCTATAATCAAGAAATACGGTAAATCGGGAGGCAAACTGCATTGACTTCTAACCCGGGTGGAACACAAAGCATAGAACAAGCACAGTGAACGCCGAAAACATGGTTCTTGAGTATAGAATCTAGAGTGTAGATGTATTGAGGTTACGACTGGCTTGTCGTGTACTGGAGGTTGTCTTTTTATTCGGAAATCGCATGGATGTTTTCATTTTTGATTAAGCAAATATTACATTTGTTTTCCGCTCATTTTATTATGTCACCCCATGTTCATTATTTTATGCCGCCTCAACTAGGACTGGTTTGTCATGCCATGGAGCCCGTCTTATTATTCAACAATATCATCGTTGTCTTTTTTCATATTCAATCTTAGCAAACATTACATTTGTTTTCCGCTCATTTTATTATGTCACGCCACTTTCAATTTATTATACCACCCCATCTATGATTGGCTTGTCATGTCATGGACGACTTATTTTTGACCGCGGAGCGGCCCGAAGGGCCGCTCCGCGGTCTATAGAGGTTACTAAACTTTTGTCCTCATATATATGTATATATGTCTGGAAATGCTGTCCACCGGCGAATTCTCAACGGATTGGGACAAACTTTTTTTTTCCTGAAAGGTAATGCAATTTTAGGAAGATCTGGAGGGGTAGACCCGGTTTCCGAGCATTTGAAACATTATTTTTTTGGGTAGAAATGTTTAAACATTGCAATATATAGTTTTTGCGCTGTAGCACCTGTAATCTTGAGAATTGCACAGACAACTTGAGTTTTTTTGTTCACAAGTCGTATATAACGATTCCAAATCTGTGCTTACTTTTGAAAATGGTTGAGAAACCACAGACTTGCCCTCTTGAGTGACAAACTTTCACGCATGACAATAGCATCAATAATTAGTAGCAGCTGAACGGCTGATAAATGAACAGAACACTTGAGTTTTTTTGTTCACAAGTTGTATATAACGATTCCAAATCTGTGCTTACTTTTGAAAATGGTTGAGAAACCACAGACTTGCCCTCTTGAGTGACAAACTTTCATGCATGACAATAGCATCAATAATTAGTAGCAGCTGAACGGCTGATAATTGAACAGAACACTTGAGTTTTTTTGTTCACAAGTCGTATATAACGATTCCAAATCTGGGCTTACTTTTGAAAATGGTTGAGAAACCACAGACTTGCCCTCTTGAGTGACAAACTTTCACGCACGGCAATGTCATCAATAATCAGTAACAGCTGAACGGCTAAGAATTGAACAGAGGACTTAAGTTTTTTTGTTCACAACTCATATATAGCGATTCCAAATATGTGCTTGCTTTCGAAATTGGTTGAGAAACCACAGACTTACTTTCTTGAGTGACAAACTTTCACGCATGGCAATGTCATTATTAATCAGTAACTGCTGAACGGCTAAGAATTGAACAGAGGACTTGAGTTTTTTTGTTCACAAGTCATATATAGCGATTCCAAATCTGCGATTCCAATATTTCGAAAATGGTTGAGAAACCACAGACTTATTCTCTTGAGTGACAAAATTCCATGCATTCATATTGTGTTCAAAATTCAAAATTCAAAAATTCATATATAGGATGCGCTCCGCGGTCACCTATTGCGCTTTGCGCCATATACTTGTTAGAAAATCGCATAATCGCAAAATCGCATCATTCTGATTTCTGATTCCTGATTCTCTCTAAACATACATTACATTTGGATTTCCGCTCATAAGGCTGGGGAGAGGGAGCGGGGCGACCGTCAACGCCCAGCCCATATTTTTTACCCAGGTGTACGTTTTTGGGGTTATTGCTAGAACTTAATCATGAATATAGCAAAAGCAAAAAATATGAAACTACTTTGTAAAGCAAAATTAAGCAAGTAAAAAAAACTTTTTCAAAATTTTTAAAAAGATTGTAGCGAACCGTAACTAATAGATGTTTTCTCCACATTATTCTTGACAAGGATAGAAGACACCGCTCGAATTGGGCAGAATTCGAGCAAAGTATATCCTCTTTCAAATTGGCTTGGACATTGGTTAAATGATGATATTGGTGCTGTTTATGGAAGTAGATGCTGAGTCGTATTTCAGTCAGTGTCTAGAAGACCGCCATTTAACCTAAACCTCTAAGTTGATTGCGCAGCCAATGTTTTTGATTGCAATGTTTGGATTTAATTTACAGCGGTTTTAAGTGTTTCTGAAACTGGCAGTGTATCTCTCCGATGAACGTATTTCAAAAGTATTCAAAAGAGGATTAACGAAATAGGCGTGAACCAGGACCAGTGTCCTGGAAGAGAGGGACAGGAAAATGGGGGGGGGGTGAGTGGGGGCAGGTTGAGAGGTGGTGATGGGACGGCGCGCCAGCTGTATCCATGCTCTCTCAACCGCCCTACCTCGTACACGCTTGCGTTGGCCCCCGCCAGCCAGGCAGGGACTGGGGGAGAGAGTGGAATGGAGAGGGGGAAGTGAAATGGGCAGGGGGAGGAGAGAAGGGGAGGATAGGGGGCTGTGCATGGGCTCAGACAAATAGGCCACAGGCTCTACGCATGACGATGCAGTGAAGCTGCTGCCAGGCTGGAACTGCCTTTTTCTGCTCTTTGCCTGCTGCCTCCTGCCTCCATGCCCCCTACACGCCGAGGCCAGCTACACCCGTCTGGGTCAGTCCTCATCCTCATGCCTCCGCACCCCCACCCCCTTCTTCGCGCTGCCAATGAAGGCAGACTAGGCATTGGCATAGTGGCATGAGCTATAGAGAGACTGAAGGCAGGGCCTGCTCTGGGTGCTCTCTAGAGCCCCTACCGCCCTCTATGACTCAGGTGTGTGCTGAAAAAGGCAGGCATACGTAGCGCGGGCTCTGTTTATGAAGACGGGGCGGAGGAGGAGGACACAGCTGCCGCAACTCCCACTACCCCACCGCCACCACCACTCTACCACCTCCTCCCCAGCACCAGCATCGACGCCGCCTCAGTCAGCCGCTCCAGTCACCGCGCATGGCTCAGGGCCCAGGACCCGCACACCGTCTTCGTGCCTACACCGACGTCCTTCGACGGGTTCCAATCATTTTACTGCTTCACTTATCACCGCCTGACAGCGTCACAACCAGCTACCAGCCCTGCAACTGCACCTTCTTTCAACACTTGAAACGGCAGCAATCAACGCTCTGGCTAGACTGTTTCTATTAGCAAGTCGTCTTAGATGTGCAACAGCTCTTTCAACTGATAAAAGGTTGGAGCAGCTGTCATTTTTCTAGTCCAGTTCAAGTTGCCTCACCGTTATCATCCCGCACCTCTTTGCAACACACTTCATTCAATAGAAAACCAATATCCCTTTCACTCCAGCTAATAATAATCCATAATCCACCCACCTCCTTATCCACCTCCTTAAGTTTTCTTTCAAACTTCGAATAGCCAGCCCAGGTTTTTAAATAAATCTCAAAATACGCAAAATTTTAGAATATAAATTGAGGAAAATAGAATGAAAATATTTGATTTTCTGCAGCCGAATCAATGTTAACTTGTGAACTTAATTTAGTACCATTTTATTCTATTCTATTAGAAATCATAACCAGTCAATGACCGCTTTTGACAGGCTTCATTGGAGGAGCTTCTTCACGATATATACGACATCAATGACAGCCATCGATTCTTTAGGTTTTTTCTATTATTCTTAAAGGGAGGGTATCAGAAATGACGGTGGCACCAATTTCACTGAGACTTATTTGGAAGGTAGTTGGTTGCCAGTGTATCTTGCAAAGCATGTTAGCTACTCCTATAACAGCTCTTGTTTTCAGATAGAGCGTTGCTAAATAGCCCTTTTTAAAAGCTAAATATTGTTTGTAAAATGATCAAACTGAATGAGGCTCATATTAGCAATTAGTAAATTATGCGAAACATAAAGTGCTTGAGTAGAAACGCAAGGTTTCCGACAAGAAGAATCTTGATAGATTTTAAGCTTTATTGGATGTCAAGGGGCCATATAGAGACAATTAATGTTAAATGGTGTTGCAACTACTGTTTCGTTAATGCATTGTGACAGAATAAATTTTTGTACGATTGTCACATAATTTATTTAGCTCTTTTTCAGCAGTTGAATCAATCAAACTAATTGATTCGAACTAGTACTACAAATTAAGTTGTTGAAACATCGCTTATATGAGTAAGTCAAAATGTAGGGACCATTCACATTTTAGCCTGCTCGCAAAATGTCGCATCGATTTTTCATACTTTTTTTGATCAAACGTTTAGATTTTGATTATATCTAACCAATTTTGTTGGGGCAAAATGGGGGAAGGTCATCTGATTTTTTTACGATTTTTTTTGTTCATAAAATTCAATTATCCTATGCTACAACACATGAAACTTTGAAATTTTTTTTCTCGAATTTTTAACTTAAAAGTGCAAAAACCAAATATGCTTGCAAGCTTACTAAACCACTGCCTTCTCATAAAAAAAACTCCAGTATGATCTGAGGTGGGTGACATTTCTGATGCTCTTCCTTTAATATCTTCACATTAATTCATGTGCAGAATGTTTTGTTCTTATCAAAGTAGAAAGTAGCAACTTTGGATCTTTGGGTAGGAAGTGGCAACTTCCCTTAAGAGAGCTTTACTGAGGTCTGAAAAGGTCAATTATCTCCGAAACCCCAACCTCACACGTGGTTGTCTAAAAATTTTGACCCCCTTTTTCATATATTTTTTCGACACTAGAGACAATTCTGAGACTTTTGGTGGCCTATGAGTGTGCTATACTCGAAATTTGATTTTTGGCAATATTTAGAAATTTCAAAAACAGCCATTTTTTAATTGCCCATATCTCCTTTTGTTCTCAACCGATTTCTATGATTATTTTTTTGCGCGGCCGCAGGCCGTCTGCCGCGGAGGGAAGGGCAGTCAGAGCTCCGGAGGCCGTAGGGCATGGGTGCAGAGGCCCCGGAGCGTAGCCTAGCATGCGAAGCATGCTAGGCGAAGCGTAGGGGCCGTAGCACCCGTGCCCGGAGGCCGGAGGAGCTCTGGCGCCCTGCCCGAAGCGGCGGGCGGCCAAGGCCAGCTTAAGCAGTTACCCCATTTTTGCGTCCGTCTGTCCGCATATCTTATATAATACGCGTGATGCCATTTTGGGAGGGGTCTCGGGGCTACCTGGATTCTTCTTGTACCATGGAATATGATAGCTCTATGTATCAATCTTGAGGAGTTATTTAATAATTTTTGGGGCGCGCTGTGTATGAGTAATTCTGAAAATATGAAATAATCGAAAACGTGTGCATTTTTGGCATTTTTGGTCCTTTTTTGACTTTGAAACTTCATAAATCCACCATTTTTTAACTTTTTCTGTCGGACTTTTTTTTAAATTACAGCTACAAGAGTTTTGCATTAAATCCATTGGTTAGTTTTAAAAGTTTTGAGTCAAAAGTTTGAAAAAAAATGGATTGACTGATGCCAATTTTTCGATTTTTGGCTTACCCAGGAGTCTGATGTATTTTGGATGAATCAAGTACTTCTTCAAGGAAAGGTTGAGTCAGCATTAGCCCTGGCTACTCGAATGATGTGCGTTGACCTAAAGAACTCATCCATATTTTGAGTTCTTTAAGCCTGTCGTACTTTGTAGTGGCTGAAAGGCCATGATACAGTGTTTACGTGGCTATGATCTTGTCCTCTAAATATTTTAATTAAGGAAAATTTGAAGGGGCATACTGTTGACATAACTTTAACTATACATCTACTACTAGTGGAATCTGCTTGGACAGTTGCATTTTGTTTTTGGCGCGCAGTTCAGTGTCTCTTTCCATGCACGCCAAAAACAAAATACAGATGACGCAGCAGATTCCACTAGTAGTAGATGTATTTCCTTGACTTTTTGCTCGAGGCAATTACAAAATTTGGAGAAAAGAGACCCACATTTGGCTTGCCGATGGTACCAGTTATTTCTTCCACTTTTAATATAATATAAAATGTATAAATAAAATTTTTTTTTAAATATATGAAAAATAAATAAATAAAAATAAACTCATTGAAAAAATATAACAAACATAAAAGATTCGAAAATATATTTAGATATTAATGGATAAAAAAATAAAAAATATTTAGTTTTTATTTAATTTTTTAAAAAATATAACAAATAAAAATTCGAAAATCAAAAATACAATTCAAATTTATGGGCAACCTAACATATTTTTGTGAAATTTTCATGATATATGCTTAGGGCAATCGATTTTTGGGAGAAAATAGCTCTAATTTTGACCTGCCGATAGTACCAGTTATTTTTTCAACTTAAAGTTTCCAAAAAAAAATGATTGCCTAAGAAGGATTCGAACCTCCCAGGTTGCCCCAGCTGGTTAATCGCATAGACCACTACACCATGGATGCATATGCATAGCTGTTTAACTGAAGACTTATGAATAAAAGTCAATACATGAGGCTCAAGGACCCGGGGGAAGAAGTGGGGGAAGAAATGAATACCTACTATCGTCCATTGAATAGATGCGGAGAAGAAGAAGGAGGAGGAGGAGGAGGAGGAGGAGGAGGAGGAGGAGGAGTTCGGACAAATGGTTTTTTGCATTTTTCATATTAAAACAAATAGTTTTGGGCAAAAGTCAAAAGATAAACTATAGTCAATTCGATGTTGCTCTTTCCATTGCAAAAAGAATTAAAATGCTTGGAGCTTTCTTTGACGAGCAGCAGCCTTATCAAAATTGAGATCTAGCAATAACCCCTTAAACGTACACCTAGGTCGAAAAGAGGGGCTGGGCGCTGACACTCCGCTAAAGCTCCGTTCGCGCCAGCCCAATGGGTGGCCGCGCGAAGCGCGGCCACTGACCTATATTACTAGTATATATATATATGTCTTTCCGGGGCCCGTACTCCGCGGTTTTTCAATGAAATTGGCTAATTTTTTGCATGAAGGTCCGCCTGGGTGGTATCTCCAGGCCATTTTTTGCGCTTGACGTAATTTTTCGATTTTCGCCCAAAACTCAATTTTTTGATGTTTCAAAATACGAAAATTCATAAATCACTGGTTTTTCAATGAAATTAGCTGAATTTTGGCAGGTACATCCGTCAAAGTAATATCTTGAAGCTGGCAAAAGGAATTTTCGAAATATTTATTATATCTTGATTTATAGGCAAAAACCCAAAATCGTGATGTTTCAAAAATATGAACATGCATAAATCCATTGTTTTTCAATGAAATCAGTTGATTTTTGGCAGGTACGTCCATCAAAGTTATATCTTAAAGCTGGCAAAGGGATTTTTTGAAATATTTATTTCATCTTGATTTATAGTCAAAAACCCAAAATCTTGATGTTTCAAAAATTTGAACATGCATAAATCCATTGTTTTTCAATGAAATCAGCTGATTTTTGGCAGGTACGTATCAACCATGCGAATTGAAAAGTTTTGTAATGTAGCTAGTGGTTATTATTTGTACTGGAACAAAGGCCGCGCATCTTGGCGATAGCCGATAATACCTTGTTTATTTTCAAAGTCAATTATCTCGCGTGGTACAAAGTCTACAAAGTTATGGGTTGGTCCATAAGGATAAAATTATCTGTATTTTAAGAAAATCTGGATGCCGTTGTCGGAAAATTCAGTTTTTATATTAAAATTGAAAAATTTTCAAGATTTCGAATAACGTAAAATCTGTTTTTTTACATGTAACTCAGCTGCACTGGATCGTAATGAATTGGTAAAAAAAACAAAATATTCTACTCGTCGAGGCGGTTCGAATGGAGGTCTAGGCGGTCGCGGCGATTCGAATACTAATCATAGAAATCGGTTGAGATCAAAAAGAGTTATGGGCAATTAAAAAATGGCTGTTTTTGAAATTTCAAATTTTGCCAAACAACGATTTTTGAGTTTTGTACACTCATAGCCACCAAAAGTCATACAATTGTCTCTAATTTCGAAAAAAAAATATAAAAATGGTTCAAAATTTTGCTCAACGAACTTTTGAACTTCTTGATAAGGCTCTCTTAAAAACTGATTGAAGATTCATCAAATAAATTGACTGATTAACAATAGATTTTTGACCGCGGAGCGGCCCGAAGGGCCGCTCCGCGGTCTATAGAGGTTACTAAACTTTTGTCCTGGTATATATATATATATATATATATATATTTCTGGAAATGCTGTCCACGGGCGAATTCTCAACGGATTGGGACAAACTTTTTTTTTCCTGAAAGGTAATGCAATTTTAGGAAGATCTGGAGGGGTGGAACCGGTTTCCGAGCATTTGAAACATTACTTTTTTGGGTAGAAAGGTTGAAATTTGGGTATGCTGTAAAAGGCTCAATTCTCAACGGATTTTGACAAACTTTTTTTTCCCTGAAAGGTAATAAAATTTTAGGAAGATCTGGAGTGGTGGAATCGGTTTCCGACCATTTGAAACATTACTTTTTTGGGTAGAAAGGTTGAAAATTTGGGTATGCTGTAAAAAGCTCAATTCTCAACGGATTTTGACAAACTTTTTTTCCCCTGAAAGGTAATAAAATTTTAGGAAGATCTGGAGTGGTGGAATCGGTTTCCGACCATTTGAAACATTACTTTTTTGGGTAGAAAGGTTGAAAATTTGGGTATGCTGTAAAAAGCTCAATTCTCAACGGAATTTGACAAACTGTTTTTCCCCTGAAAGGTAATAAAATTTTAGGAAGATCTGGAGTGGTGGAATCGGTTTCCGAGCATTTGAAACATTACTTTTTTGGGTAGAAAGGTTGAAAATTTGGGTATGCTGTAAAAAGCTCAATTCTCAACGGATTTTGACAAACTTTTTTTTTCCTGAAAGGTAATAAAATTTGAGGAAGATCTGGAGAGGTTTAACAAGTCCCGGATCATTTGAAACATTACTTTTTTGGGTAGAAGGTTGAAAAATGGGGTATGTTGAGAGCTCCGCGGTCACCTATTGCGCTCTGCGCCATATACTTGTTTCCTTTTCAAATTTCTTTTAACCCTTTGATTCCTAATTTTCTATTAACTGATACTAGTAATAGTACTTCAATCAACTATTTAAAGAAACAAACAAAAGGATATATGAATGATTAGTGGATTCGTCTTGGTTTTTTGCTCGATGCAACAATGATTAGAATCAGTGATGAAGATGAATTATAGAGTGAATTTTATAAGATTTGACAGTGTCCCTAAAAGCATACATCTGGGTCAAAAAATTAGAGAGAGGCACTTTGCGCTTTCGCTTGCGCCAGCTCAATTGTTAAGAAGGGCACCCCCTAGTTTCTCCCACCTTTTTCTATCCATCTAACCAATCTGACTTTCTCTGCCCGAAGGACAATTTCTAATGAGATAATAGATTTGAGGCAAAAAGGTTAAAAAGGTTGAATCAAATTGGTTTTGTTGTTTCAATACTGGATCCCTTAATCGACACATATTTTTTTATTAACGAAACAGTATAGGAAATCTTTAGATAAAAAAATAATGTTCCAGTTCAGTAATATTAACAAAATCACCTATTGTTTTCATTTTTAATATTTTATTATTTTCTGAATTATCAAGAAGGCCCAATTGAATTTAAAGAAGCTGCAGTCTGGACACGGACACGCTGACGGATGGCTCGCAAACCGTCTTCTCCGACATCCCTCAGCAGAAAGTGCCCATCAAACTCAGCCGCGAGTACCTCAACTGCCTCAGTTACCCTACACTCACTGCCAAATGATCATGGGCCATTGCATCTGTTTGAGCTACTCGTGATCTCGGCCGCCTAAAAACAGAGCTGGAGCGTGAGACTGCGGAGGCCAGCCAACGCCTGGTGCGTCAGCTGAAACGCCGCGATCACCAGAAGAGCCGTGCTCAGGCCAAGTCCAACATTCTCACCGCCGTCCTACACGCTCTTTCGCCCAAACGAAGTAAGACAACCAACTAAACTCTGGGGCTATAATTGGAAAAATGTTTTGCCTTCCTCGGCACCCAGCCACTTTTTGCCGTAAAAAGTTCATGTCGAGGTTAGGGGCTTGGGCCTGTTTTGCTCCAGGCTTGTGTGAGTATGGGCGAGTGACTGGAGTGTGTGGGAGCGAAAATGCGGGTAATGCGATCTGGCCGTGTGCCGCGGAAGCCATTTATTTGGAGTGACGAGGGTGGCCAGTGCTCATGCACCGCCCCCAGCTCAGCCCACCCTTCCTCTGCCCTCTTTCATTACGCTCTCTAGAGCTCGTATTGGCCCAATTTCGTCGGCATCAGAAAAGCCTATTTTCCGCTTCCAGGCACAAAGTTTTCATGCTTCAGCGCCTGCAGGCGTAATAAAAAGGGATGAAGCTGTCCTTGGCCGGAAGGAGGGAGAAAAGCCGGGGCTCTATTCTATGCATGTCCCAGCTAGCGCCTTTATCACTGGGGCCTGAGCCCTCTGGTCAATACCTACGTGCAGGACGAGGCTTCCTTATTTGGCCAGCTTCTGCTCTTTTTCCATCTCCCAGACGCATTCAAAGGCCTCTCCGCCGAGATCGATGTCACAAAAGCCCTTTTCTCCTCCTCTTTCACAGCAATCTCTACTTTCCCCGTCCATTTTATCGCTTTCGAGAACAGTCCGTTGACGAGATTCTTTCCGTTTAAGCTACAGGATTTTGGGCTTTGCTGTTTTATGGCTTGTGTGTGGGGAGAAGCGGGGGGTGGGAATCGTGCGAGGGGAAGTGTTTACCTTGGTAAGGAAGGGGGAAGAGCTGGGAAGGTGTGAAAGAACGCTATTTGTGCAAGGGAAATGGGGGGGGGGGGGGGGCATCGAGGCCTATTCTAGCGGCTAGCCCCAATCCTCCAGGCTGCAATCTCAGTCCCTTCGCTCGGCGCCTGTCTGGCGCGTGGCAGTTGAGGTAGCCTAGCGCACGCCAGCGCTGATTAGCCTCGTGATTTGTTCGGCAGGCTCATAGGGGCGGGAAAGGTAGGAGTAGAAGGTGGCTGATGGAGAGTGTGAGTGCGGTTGAGAGGATGCTGAGTAAAGCGGGCACGGCCTCTGCTGAGTGGCTGCTGGCCCAAGCGCCCAAGGTCAACCAGGCCAGCAGCAAAGCTCGCTCCGGCCTCTCCAGCGTCCTGCGTCGAGTCGGTGCAGTCTTTCCCAGCTTGGCAACATAAAGTCTCTAGCCTTTTGTTTTTTCGATATAGTTGGAAATCCGATCTTTGTCCGATTTTGTCCGATTATACCATCAAGACTAAAAGACAATCCAGGCGTGGATGCGAAGCTGCAGTTTTCGCTGGAACCGCCCGGAACAGAGAGCGGCTATGCGCAGTGGCTGGAGGCCATGCGGGCCGTCGCCCGCCTCCCCGACGGCGTCCCCCACCACTTCCGCAACAAACTCTGGCTCACCCTCGCCGAGCACCACATACAGTCCGAAGGCCTCGACTGGCCTGTCGTGGCCAGGGACGCCTTCAACGACCGCCTCAACCCTGACGACGACAAACTCGGGGAGCAGATCATCAAGGACCTGCACAGGACAGGATGGTCCGGACTTTCCGGCATCGGAGAAAGGGCGCAGCAGGAGAGGATTCTGCTCAAACGAGTTCTACTCGCTTATGCCAGGTACTCTTGACCTCTCTTGTTTGACTGCTACGTACGCACAGAGGGTATAATTGAGGTTCAACAAGACAATCGGCTACTGCCAAGGCTTCAACGTCATCGCAGCTCTGGTGCTTGAGGTGGCCGATTTCAAGGAGGAGCCGGCTCTAAAAGTACTCCCATCCACCTTTCCTGGACCAAGGGTCATTGAGGCCTTGGAATTTGAGATAATGATCTTCCTGGTGGAGCAAGTGCTGCCCGCTGGCTACTTCGATCAAACACTGCGCGCGCTCTCCGTGGACATGGCCGTCCTACGCGACCTCCTCAACCAGCGGCTGCCCAGACTCGCCGCACACCTTGACCACTTGCAGAAGACCTCCGGTTTCAGCCTTCTTCCTCTTCTCCGCAGCTCTTTTTCTCAAAAGCTGACGGATGACAGAGTCGGAGTACGAGCCGCCGCTGGTGAACGTGTTCAGCATGCAGTGGTTCCTCACCCTCTTCGCCACCTGTCTGCCGAGGGCGGCGGTCTTCCGCCTCTGGGACTCCCTCATGCTCCAGGGCTCCGAGATTCTGCCCCGCGCCGCCCTGGCCATCTGGGCCCGCTCTGCTCGGTGCTTCTCCAAGCCTCATCCCCTTTCATTTGGCTGATAGGGAGAGTTGGTAGGCGGGTGATGAAAGCCAAGAGTGCGGACGAGTTCTACTCGGTGATGGGTCCGCTGTGCGAGGAGCTGCTCCGCATGTCGCCCGCCGGATGCAACAATCTCATCCAGGTCCCTGCCTTCATTTCCTCCCACGGCTTCCTATTGGGCCCGCAAAAAGAGAGCCAGCTATGGAATGAGGCTACTTTTCGCAAGCCATTTCTCTCTCTCCATTCTCGCCCTCCCAGCACTGAGAACCGGCTGCTATGCTGGCTTTTTCGGCCAATGCAGTCAGGGCTAGTGGGCAGACATGTTCGCAGGCTTAGTATTCAATGCAGGTGGTCTATTCCATGGCTGACTTCCCCTATCCCGGCCTCGCAGAGCTTCGCGAGCGACACACCTGGAACATTCAGCCTTTCTCCTCCACCTTCAGACTCCTGCGCCAACAAGTTTGCTGCTTGCATTTTTACCCTAATTTGTCCTGCAACAACTAAACTGACCCAGGTGGCTTCCATCCTACACTCCGACGGGGAGGAGACGGCAACGCCGGACACTGCTTCTCCCTCTTCCTCTCTTTCATCGCCCATGAGCCCTGCTGCTCCACAAAGTTGGGCCCCAAAGATTATCGCCCATTTCTCGACTATCAATAGTTGACAAGGCGGGGCAGGCAAAGAAGCGCCGTCGACCAACCTGAGCCAGCTTCAGAAGCAGTACAAGCTCATCAAACTGCGCCAGAAGCAGGCTGCCATCATACTTCAATGTTTTCTAACCCCTTCTGATATCTAAGGATCAAGCTAAACGATCCAACTTCGCAGCGGCCTCAAAGATGGGCCGCGGCGAACGACGACGAGAGAGTTTAGGCCAGCCACGGTCGGCAAGCGTAAAAACACCATTGCCCGGTTTCACCAGTGCAGCGCCCGTCTTCAACCACCTCTACCTCACCCAGATACCCAGAGGGTACCTGCTCCCTTCTTTCATTCTAGTTTCCTTTCCTCCAAGCTGGGAGTGCAGGCAAGTGGAGAGCTTGGAAAGCGGTCTGCCAGTAGCTTCTAAGACGATTCAGCCGGGCGGTGGGCGCAAGCACTCCATTGAGCCCCCGCTGCTCAGTCCAGCACACTCCAGCACCGCTACTCTTCAACTGGCCACAGCCTCTGTCACATCCGCTGTTCCCCAGCCCCTCAAACATCCCAATTTATGGCCTCATCCTCTATGCCACCCTCTGGCAGGCTGAGAGCGAGGCCACGCTCAACGCCGGCGACGAGGAAGGGGACTGGACGCTTCGCCACGTCTCCCTCGTACACAGCAACGGCTTCCCCTTCCACCACGACACACTCTCCTCCACACCGCCCCAATCACAGCCCCAGCTTTGGTTCCCACCTTCTTCCCCCCCTCCCCTCCTCTATCGCAAAGGCTGGGACTGCCTAGGCTGGGCGGGCGGGAGCCGCGACGTCGTTCCAACTCCTTGCCAGGGCGTTTGACGGAGATCTGGCGTCCATCCAGTCTCCGTTGCTCCACCTCCGCCCCCGACATCTGCCCCGGCCCCGTGCAGGAAGCCCGTCGCGAAATACGTCATCTACACCTTTACAAACCACCGCCTTCACCACCGCAGCAGCATCCTCACCAGCGTCCTGCTCCAGCCCACGCCTTTCCCGCAACGCCCAAGCCGAAGCTCTATCCGCGCTCCCAGCAGCGACCCACGCACACCCTGCCCACTGTTCATTTACTCCTGTAGCTGTGGGGATGGAAGTGGATAGAGAATGATGAGCAGAAATGGGCGGGCGAGGCGGGGAAGAAGCAGTCGGTGGATCTGCTGCGGAAGAGCAAGGCCATGCTGGCCTCCATGCCATCGCCGGAGGAGCTCAGTCGTCGACCCGCTTTTAACCCATTCCCCATTCGTCATCGGACCAAGTTAGCCTGCCTCATTTCTCCTCTGCCCTTACCATAATCCACTGCTGCAGACTCATCGAACGTGAGAAGCAGATGGGCCTGCTGTGATGATTGCATTAGAGACTAGACCAGTCAATCACATGCTCACCAAATTCACTTGCATTCATGCTGATTTTTCAAGCTGTCACCATAAATGATTTCTTTTTATGCGTAAAGAGATGAAGTAAACCACATTGACAAAGCAGAGAAAATTAACGTAAGGACGGATAGCTTTAAAAGTGTTGTTTTTTTTTATTTTCGCTCCAAAAATCTTTTTTCTCTGGTCTATCACAGCACCGAATGAATGATAGAGCAAAAAGAAAGCGAAAGAGAGAGCCGTAGAGTATCTTTTGCTAGAAGAAAACAATGAAAGGCAAGATTCTGTTCACTTAGATCGAAATCTTTTTTGCGGTGGGGCTCCGCGTGCCTGGGATTGGTGCATGGAACGAAAACGTCGCTGGCCGCCTCCTCGAAAGAAGCAACGCCCTGCCCGACCGCCATTCCCATTCGCCCCATCCTCACCGCCAGCCTCGCCTTCCTCCCCACACAAACCCAGCCGCTCTGCAATGCACCATTCTTACTTCCATCACCATTCGCCTCCTCCTCCTCCATTGCTGGCTTTCACCAAAACCCCAGGGCCGTCACCACCCCGCTACCTGTGACGGCCATGAGTGAAATTTAGGCTAACAGTGGGCATAGGCGCCTAGAAATAAATATGTTAGGTTAAGGTGATCAAAACTACCGCTACTAGGCAAGAATTAGCCATGAAAGCATTTTTATTAGCATAATTTGATAGTTATAACAGTCAAAATAGTGTTTTGGTAATATGTTACAACTTTGTTCTAAACACAGTGGCAGCACAGGAAAATGTTAAAATTTCACAGTACAGAACAGCTTCATTTTCATGATTAGGCCTCAAGCACATTACAGGAAGAGAAAAATTTGTTCAGATTCCCCACTTATGGGTAGCGCTCACCCGAAGCGGCCTCGGAGGTGAGCAGGTACGGAGCTGGTCGCTCTTTTGCCTGCAGGTTCACAAGACATTCTTTTTCCTCAGAAATGTTCTGAGAGAAAACCTGAGATTGAACGATGCGACTGGGGAGGGCGATGCGACCGCAGGCCAGCGTGTTCACCTTGGCCAGCTCGCCGGGGCTCAGCGCCGTCGTCACCCAGATCCTCAAACACTTTCACACCTTGCAGTCGCCTTCTTTGGGCCTGGTCCGGGCAACCGCTTCTCTTCCAGCGAAATGCCGCGAACGATGCCGAAGCCGATGACCTCCGGCAAGGCCACTGTCTCCGCCTCTACCACCAAAGGCCCGCCCTTACACACTTCCTGGCATTTCGTCTGCAACATTCCCAATACACTTGAAGGGCAGTCGCGAATGAAAATACAGAGAGGGCAGAAGGTAAATATGGCTGGCAACCTGTGCAGGGAGTTTGGCCAGGGCCACGTAGGCAGAATTGAGGATGGCGAGACACTGGGAGGCCGGAATGTCGGAGGCGAACCAGAGGCGAACCTGGGACCAGGGCACGGAGTAGGGCTCCTGACAAGCTCAGACTGTCAGACAAAGTTGAGGATGAGTGAACCGTAGTGGAGCAACCTTTGAGAGAAGTGCACTGATATCACTGTAGGCAAAGAGTCCCTGCAGGCCAACTACCAGACCGCAGGTACGCGAGCGTTCCCTCTCGACGTGATCCCTAGCGTGAACAGGAGTTCCATCGCAGTTAAAGACAAGCAATGGATGGGCAAACCGCTGACGCCGCTGCGGCCTTGGAGGGAGGCTGAGTTTGTAGACTCCTTTTGGTACCTGCAATAATGTACTCTGTCATTTACGAAAGCGCACTTCCTGACTCCTTACCGGTAGGTTTGGCCCTGAGCAGTTGAGAAGGAAGCCGGGCTGGAGAGATTTGAGCATGCTTTTCAGCAGCGCTATACCCGTCCCTTCAGTTTCAGTGGATGATGGGAATGTGGGGGAGTTATAAAAAAGTAGGCGAACCCTCAACCCAGCCGCATGTGTTGATGAGGAGGACGCGGTCGGAGGCTGGTCCGGAGTCGAAAAGGGCGGCCAGAGCCCGCACTGCTCCCAGAAATGCTCCCAGTCGCTCGCCAGGCCGCTTGTCCCCGAAATAGTAGCGCCTGCAACAGGCATAGCAGTCGGTGTATGCCAACATTTTCATAGCATGGGCCTGGAATAAAGGTGAGAAAAGAAATGAATAGTTGCATTAGCAGGGGTAAAGGGACAACTCGGTACGGGGATGACTCGGTACTGAGGATAACTCGGTACGGGGATAACTCGGTACTGAGGATAACTCGGTACTGAGGATAACTCGGTACAGGGATAACTCGGTACGGGGATAACTCGGTACCAAGGATATCTTGGTACCATAAGAGCTAAATGAGTTTTTCAGCTTCGATTGAGACTTTCTTTTATGGCTTATGTTATCTAATATGTTTTAAAAGCAAAAATAAAAGCATAAATGTTTTAAAAAATATGTTTTAAAAGCAAAAATACCAACCATACATCTACAAGCAAAAATGCGAAAATGTTTTCTGCTGAATATCCTCTGTTATTACAGTATGACTTGCATGGATTGGAACTCAGAATTACAGCTTTCCAGGATAAAATTTTTAATGGTGCAAAATGCTTAAAAGTATTTTCGTTAAATAAAAAAAAATTTAGATTGGCAGCAATTATTATCCATGAAATCTTTAGCAACTGAAAACACTCATGAAAATAAAAAATTAATTGCCTTGAACTTAAAAATCTTTATTAAACCTCTTGGAGCCGTGAATTCAATAGGCGCGTTTGTTCCTGATGTTTCATGGTGGGCCATTGCGTCTGCTCTGCTGACCCAAGTTCTAATGCGTTCAATAAAGGAATCAGTGAAAGCATCATGGAGCCTGCTTTTCGGACCTGGTGAGCGGGGAGGAGCTGTTCAGCTGCTGGGGCGTCGTCGGCGACTTCCTCAGCTTCGACTGCATTGTCGGCAACTCTACCCCCTCTCTCTTTCTCTTTCTCTGGGCTGACGCAAGTCTCCCAGCATGGCTGCTAAACCTCCTGTTTTGCCTCCCACCTCCAAGCGGGGCTGCACATCGACATGCCCGGGTACGCAGATGGGGGATGGGAAGCACAGCAAGCAGAAGATCATCTGCGGGCGCTGCGAGGGCATCTACTGCCTCTTTGGCCTCGACGCTTTCTTCACCCCCCAGGGCTCCGCTGGCATGACGGGTTGGACCCTCCTCAATGACAAGTCTGCGCAGGGCACAAAGCCTTGGGACTTCTCTGTCTGTTGCCCGGATTGCGATCAGGCGAATACGGGCGAGGTGCTGCCATGGTCCATGTATGACCAGATGCTGGACACGGAGGTGGTGGAGCTGGAGAAGCAGGGCGTGCGACACAAGTTCACCTTCACCCCACCCGGGGCCACCGCGGGCGCCACGGATGCTCTCAAGGCCCCCGCCACCCCTGTGCCTCCCCGCTCCTGCTCCCACCCAGGACCTTGCTCAGCTGTTCCAGATGATGCAGCTTCAGATGCAGGCACAGGCAGACCAGGCTCAGAAGGCTGTGGAGGCCGCGGCGGCCCGGGAAGAGTGCCTACTATGCCTGCTGGAGCAGCGGACGGCCGCTACTCCCACTGCATCCACCACAGCTCCCTTCGCGTCACAGCCACGCCCGGGGGCTACTCCTACCGCTTTGCCTAAGCTAAAGATGGAGTTTCCGGTGTTTGATGGGTCAGAGCCAGCAGCGTACGGGCAGTTTTGGAGCTGGGTCAGGAACCAGCTGGAGGTGAACAACAAGCTGGGCAGCGCAGACTGCTTCGCCTACCTCATGAACAACCTTGACAGCAAGGCCTTGGCCAAGATTCAGCCTCTCGACTGCCACGCTCCTACGGCCTTCAAGGACACCCTTGCTGTCCTCGATGAGAACTACGATCGCGCCGACCTCTTCAAACAGCTGGCGATGCTGAGTCCAGTTGAGGCAGGGGACCTGGAGGGTCTGGAGACCTTCACGGACGATCTACGGTTGATCACCGCTCACCTCACCTCCCTCGGCGTGGAGGAGGAGGCCTTGGACATGCACGCATACGGGCTCTTCTGCAAGCTGCCCTCCGCCCTCGTCAAGTCCATCCAGGAGCAGCACCTGCGCATGGGCCAGGCAGTGGTGCCCGGCCTCCAGGGACTGCTCACCTTCCTCGCCGCCGAGCTCAAGCTTCTACGCGGCCTCGACACCAACGCTGGCTCCGACCTCTCACCTCATTCAACCTCCTTCTTCTTCTCAGGACAAGGAGGAGGGAAAAGGGGCAGAGCAAAGGGCGGCCAGCAGGACACACCTGCGGCCGGTTCCAGCCAGTCCAAGAGCGGGGGTGGGAAGCGTCGCTGCGCCTTCTGTGACGGTAATCACTGGGCCCAGTGCTGCACAGCCTTCACTTCCCCCACCGCCCGCAAGGACAATGCCACCTCTAGGGGCCTCTGTTACCTTTGCCTGGGGACACATCCGGGAGGGGCCAGGGGTTGCAAAGAGGCGCATGGAGGCTGCAGGGTGAAAGGGTGTACGGGAAAGCACCACACGGCCCTGCACTGGGACAAGCCACTGGAAGGGAGGCAGGAGCAGTCGGGAGGCTCGGGAAGCCTCAACTGCACCCTCACCTCCTTCGACGGCACATCCCTCAACACCATCGCCACACCGGGCTCTCAAATCTCCATCCTCGCTACTTTCACGGCCAGTTTAGGGCACCCGCGGCGGGTGGCTCTGGAGTCCGGCTTCGCTCTGCTGGATGGCGGGGCATTGTTCAGCTGGATCCAGGAGGATATGGCCTCTGCTCTGGGCCTCAAGTCCCTGCCCCCTGAGAAGATCACCATCTCCTATGCAGGGGCAAAGGAGAAGAAGCAGCTGGTGACAAGCCCAGTGTGGGTGGACGTGCTGGGGCGGGACGGGTCCCACCTGCAGCTGAAGGCCTACCAGGCAGATATGCTCTGTCCGGACCTGGAGACGGGCGGCTACAAACTCAGCGTCAAGATCAAGGCGGCCATCGGGGACTGCCCATTGGGCCTCGCCAACGGACCTACTCCATGAGTGGAGTCCAGGATAGTCTCTCTCATCCTTGGCCTCAACGTTCACGAGAAAGTCCTCTGCCCAGCAAGGGGGAGGGTGGTGGCGGTGGGTCTCAGCGCCTACAAGACGGCGTTTGGGACGATGCTGAAGGGCTGCCTGGACCCCGGCGAGTGCGTCATCACCAACGGCTCCCGACGCTTCTCCCCAGGCTCTCTTCAAACCTGCTTCACAGCACCGGTGTCAGTGGCGGACCTGGTGGAGAGGATCGTGGGGCTGGACGTGCTGGGCTTCGGTGACCGGGCCGACAGCAGGGAGTCCACGGAGGACGTCCTGACCGCCCAGCTCCAGCAGCGCATCTACCGCGATGCTGGCGGGGCATTCTTTGTTCCCCTGCCCTTCAAGGAGGCAGCTCCCTTGCTAGCTTCCAACTTCACACAGGCCTTCCAGCGGGTGCGGAGCCAGCATCAGCGCTTCTCTGCTCAGCAGTGTGAGGCCTACTACGCGGAGTTTCAGGCCCAGGTGGCAGAGGGATTCATCATGCCGGTGACGGGCCAGCCAGAGCCAGGCCGCCTCCTGCACCACCTCCCTCACTTCAAGGCCCCAGGACCCAAGTGCCGCCCAGTGGTGGATGCAGCCAGTCGCTGCGGTCAGCCACCTCACTGTCTCAATGACCTGATTGAGCAGGGCCCCAGTCTACTCTCCAGCCTGATGGCGGTCCAGCTCCGTCTTCGGCAGGGGCAGTGGGTGCTGGCAGCGGACGTTCGGAAGGCCTTCTACAGCCTGCGCATCTGGCCGGAACACCAGGACGCCCTGCACATCGTTCTGCCACGGGACCTGTCTGGCGGGCCCCTGGACGACGAGAACTTCCAGGTCTGGAAGTACCAATGGCTGATTATGGGGTGCAATGCTAGCCCCTGGATCCTCCAAGCCTGCCTTCGCCTGCTGTGCGCGGACGCACTCAGGGCCGACTGGGACTTCGGGCTGATGGCGGAGGAGATCGGAGCGGTGCCGGCGGCCACCTACGCCAACAACCTCATCTGGGCCTTTGACAAGGAGGCAGACAGCGGACGGCTCGCGGTCGGGCTGCAGACGCTGTTTGTGGACGGGGACTTCAACCTCCGGCAGTTTGGATCCAACGCTCCATCAGTGGTGGCGGCACTTCCGGCGGAGGCCTGCACAGAGGAGCGTGAATTCAAGAACCTTGGCGTGGTCTGGCGGCTGGAGACAGACGAGATCAGAGGCCAGCGGCGGACTTCGCAGACATGGATGGGGAGAGGCTGACAGTGCGACAGCTGGCCAGTGGCGTAGCATGGCTGTATGATCCAACCAGCTTCTTCACCCCCCTCTCACTCCAAGGATGCCTGCTCATGCAGCAGACCCACCAGACCTGCAAGGAGTGGGACAGTCTAGTTCCAGCGGAGGTCGTCACGGGCTGGCAGAGCCTATGCGGGGACCTGGAGGTGGCGGGAAAACTCTACTTCCCCCGCTACGTGGATGGGCCAGCAACATCAGCAACCCTGCTGGTGACCTTGGATGCGTCAGACGTGGCGTACGGGTACACCATCTACCTCTCCAAGCCCCCTGCCTGCAACCTGCTCCTGGCCAGGACATGCCTGGTTCCAGTCTACAAGCGGGGCATCATTATCAGCACCCCCAGAAGCGAGCTCTGGGCGGCAGAATATGCAGCACGGGCAGCCAAGTTCGTCAACGAGACCATGGGCCCCTTCAAGCAGATTGTCCACTTCATCAACAGCCAAGTCGTGCTAGCCTGGCTGCGGTCGGGACAAGCCATCCGAGCCTACTAGACATGGCGAGTGCAAGCAGTGCACGAGAACAGTCCAACAACAGACTACCGGTGGATCCAGTCAGCCTTCAACCCAGCGGACTGGGCAACCAAGACGCGAACGCTGGAGCAGATGCTGGAGGGGCAGTTCTTCTGGATGGGCCCAGAGTTCTTCGCCCAGCCTCCCGGCCTCTGGCCTGACTGGGCAGGCCCAGCATCAACTGGAAAGCCGGAAACGCTCTGCCAGGAGACGGGAGCGGGCGGAGCTGCAGTAGTTCTGGGTGGCTCTTCAGAGGGGATCAACAGCGTGCCATGACAGGCGCTTCCCCTCCCCACCTCTACACCAGAGCAGCTGGTCTCCCCCTCACCGCGGCAGCACCGGGGCGGTGGGAAGCGGTGGCAGCAAAGGCCCCTGGCCTGGGGACCAGCCACAGGGCTTCCCAGCCCTTCCTCTCTATGGTTGGCAGCCTGAGCCCCTGCCCTCTCTCACTCCCCGGCAAGGCGGCACTGGAGGCGGGAGAGGCTGCAGTAGCTCCGGGTGGCTCTACGGCAGGGATCAACAGCATGCCACGACAGGCGCTTCCCTCGCCTGCCTCTGCACCAGAGCAGCTGGTCCTCTCCTCCACCAGTGTTGCAGGTGGAGAAGTCGCGGAGGCACAAGCAGACAGCGCGGGGATGGTCTCCTGGGGCCGGGTCAACAGCATGCCATGACGGGCACTCCCTCCTCCAGAGTCTACGCCTCCCCCCGCTAGTCTGCTCTCCACTTCTCCATCCGGACCTGGAGCTCAGGATGTCAGGGCAGCTGAAGCCTTCCTCTCCGGGATCAACAGCGCGCCACGACAGGCGCTTCTCGGAGACGGCTCTTCGCTGAAGCCCCCCGCCTTCCCCGCTCCAGGATCCTGCGGCCTTCTTGGCCTCATCCAAGCCCACAAGTTCTCAAGCCTCCGCCGCCTCCTCGCTACGGGGGCGCAAGTGCTACAAGCCCAGGTGGGCTGGTGGCGGCTGGCACAGATGGGTGGCGAAATGTTGGCTCTACGCACCCGGCTCAAGGGAGGCCACGGAAGGCCTAAACCGGAACCAGTCCTCTGGCCAGAGAAGAAGTGGGTGTTGGAGCGGCTGGTGTTGGAGATGCAGTGGGAGATGTACCCGGACCTGCTGGGCCACCTGGAGGGCGTGGACCTGCCAGTGGAGCGGAAGAAGGAGGCCAAGAACCACTGCACCCAGCTGGCGGCCAGTCTGGGCCCGGACGGGGGGATCCTGGTAGGCGGCCGCTACGAGTGCGGCGACGGGCAGCACGGCCTCTACCTTCTCCACCCACAGCATCCTCTCACTCACCTTCTACTCCTACACACTCACCAAGCCTGCGGCCATGCCCTGGCGAATGCGGTGCTGGGTCTCCTCCGGTGCCACTACTGGGTCCCAGGGGGACATCGGCGTGTGAGCCAGGCTCTGCAGAGCTGTCAAGCCTGTCGGCTGGCAAAGGCAGTGGCGCTTCCCCACCCAGCGGCAGGCCAGCTGCCACCAGAATGCCTTCAGCCTCCACTCCGCCCCTTCGAGTTGGTGCTCATGGACCAAGTGGGACCATTCAAGGTCAGAGTCAGGAAGCAGCTACTGAAGCGCTGGGTCCTGGTGCTCAACTGTGCAGCCTCCCGGGCGGTGCACTATGAGATGCTGGCGGACTACAGCGCTGAGGCCGCCTGCAATGCACTGGAACGATTCTGGTGCCGGCGAGGACTCACACGGGTGAAACTCTGGATGGACCATGCCACGGCCTTCCAGTCCACAGCCAAGAAACTTGGCCCCTACCTGCGGTTCGTGGGGGAACAGGAGCTGGACGTGAGCAGGTTTGCGGCCGGCCACCATGCGGAGTTTGTCCTCACTCCCATCCGGGCACCATGGGTGAACGGAGCGTCGGAGGTGCACGTGAAGATCCTCAAGGAGTGCCTCAAGCCAGAGCTCTGGCACCAGACGGTCACCGAGGACAGTTTCACCGCCATCCTGGCTCGCATCGAGGCCTGCGTCAACGCCTGGCCACTCTGCCCCCTCACTGACAATCCGGAGGACTTCAGGAGCCTCTGCCCGGCCAACTTCCTGGGAGGCACGGGCTTCGAGGAGCCAGGGCGGGAGCTGGAGCAACAGCGGCTGAGGGCAGGCTTTCGGCGCAAGGATGAGCTGGTGCGCCAGCTGTGCCAGCGGTGGCAGACGGAGTACTTGGGCTGGCTACAAGGGCGTCACCTAGCAGCAGCAGCGCGGCTCAAGGCAGGCCCCAGCCATGCCCTCCAGCCAGGATCAGCTGGGCTGCTCAAGGAGGCCCTACCCCGGCAACGTTGGAAGCTGGTGCGAGTACAGCAGCTCTTCCTGGACGCGGCGGGGACGGTGTGGTTCGTGGAGCTCAAGGATGCCAAAGGACGCCTCTGAGCTTGGAGCCGTGAATTCAATAGGTGCGTTTGTTCCAGATGTTTCATGGTGGGCCATTGCATCTGCTCTGCTGACCCGAGTTCTAATGCGTTCAATAAAGGAATCAGCGAAAGCATCACCTCTGAAACATAAAGTTTTTACTAAATCAAATTAAACTTTTAGTTTGCACATTATTTTTCACCAAGTTAAGCCTTGGTATCAGCAGATCATTTGGTACCGAGTTGTCCTAGGTACCGAGTTATCCCAGTACCGAGTTATCCTCAGTACCGAGTTATCCTCAGTACCGAGCTGTCCCCATACCGAGTTATCCTCAGTACCGAGTTATCCCCGTACCGAGTTGTCCTAGAATCTTAGCAGGAGCTGACCGAATGGGCTGAACGATGGTCTGGCAGTAGGGAGCCGGAGTCAGAAGGGGCTGGCGAATGCGCACCAGGCTGAGGACACCCGGAGCGGTCGTTTCCGGCTGCCCCACATCAGTCTCCAGCCAGCATACGCCAAGACCACTGGGAAGCAATGTGCATGTTTTTAGGCTTACCTGCATCTCAGGAGGGCATTAAACCATGATAGAATATGGTTGGCGATGTAGCGAAGGCATGAGCTCTTGCCGGCGTCCGTGGGCCCCAGCACCAGCAGCTTCTTCTTCTCCGGGCGAACGTGCGGCAGGGTTTTATTCTCCGCCTGCAGCTTTCAGCAGCTCACAGGAGCAGATTCCTTTGTGCGAAAGGCTTGCCAGTGGCTGGATGAATTTTAGAAAGTCCAGCCAGCCTTTCTGACCGAGGCCGCTCTTGGGCACGAGGCTGGGCTGGCGGTAGAAGAGGGCTTTGGGGAGCCACTTGGTGGGATGAGCCAGACGACGTTGCTCCTCCACTCCTGCAAAGCGATCGAGTGGACACTGAGGAACCGTGCTTGGAGAGAAGAAAGTGGAAATGAGGAACCGTTGGCAAGGATGTTGAAGCCGGTTAAATTCTGCCAAAGGGACAGAGCCTTGGCATCCCATTCTCTCAGCAGGATGTAGGCGGTGCCCTCTTCGTGGTGCTTGTATACCTCTTTCAGCGCATCCTCGCTTATCAGACCCTCAATTACACATCAATAGTCTAGGGTTTTGCTGCAGTAGATAGAATGCAGACGCTGAGTCTGGAAGATAGAAGGCCAGCTGGTAGTGATTGCTCACAGCAGTTCTCCAGCGCCAATTCTCCACCCATGGCATTCACCCACCTGCCATTCATACACCATCGCAAACCAACTCAGCTTTCAGTGAGCAAACCGATCTTCACTGAAGCGGCCGTCTTTCTGAACATAGCCGCAAGCAGAGACTCTTCCGAACAGCACCTGTGGAAGAGCACAATTGTGGAGAAAGATGCTTCAGGGCGAAAGAAAAAGGACCTGGTAAGAAATAGCTCCGCGTACACCGATGCAGCTCTGCTTGGGATTGGGCGGGAGGCGGAGGAGGATGGCCCTGTGGACGTTGAGACACTCGCGGAAGAACCGGCGCTCCACCACACCCTCCTTCTCCACCTCGGCCACCTCCGTGCTCGAAGCATCATCATCCGTCCACAGCTCTCCTTCCTCATCGTCTTCAACATTTCCCATTAGTTCATTCTCTGGAAAGTCAGGTCAAACCAGAAAGATCGATTGCCGCGCTGCTAGACGGATTTGTGTGTTGAAGATCCGTGGCAGCTTCTACAATGCTATTATTTCAGCTTAGCGTGAAACGAAAGCAGTGTTTAAAGAACCCATGGAGTGGACTGTGGGGGAATCTTCATCGTCGTCCAGCGTGATGGTTTCAGGCCCTTTTTTCAATGAGGATGGGCTTTGAGCAGGGTCACAGGGATGAAAGTCGTCCACTTTGCTCCAATTCATACTATGTCCCCTAGAGGCAAGAAAACATAGTTTTAGAGGCGTGATGAAAGGAAATGAATGCGCGGTTGACACACCACACCCTGATTTGCCAGGACTGGTGAGCGCTTGTTTCTTATTTGTCTTGCTGTGAAAATTTATAGTGAAATCTTTATTGCCGAACATGCATTGGTTATCCAACCCGTAAAGGCTTAAAATGGGCTTTTTTAATGCCAATAGCACAAATACCGACATAATCGAGGGATTAGCTTGTAATTGTTAATATTTGGTTGTCTACTGCCAAAATAATCGTAAAAAGCATAGTTTTTAGCATAGCGTAAAAAAGCTAGGGCAAATTCCTATTGGCGTGGTCCCGTCTCTGCCAAGCGGCGATTGCTTTGATCTCTGGCCTCTCACTTTAAACTCTCCTTTTTTGCCTGGGGTCAGGGATGCTTTTTCCCCCGACTGCTACTTACCTCCGCACAAACGCAGAAGTATGAAATAGTAGGGCTCCTAGCCTTTGCTACGGCGGAGGAGGAGTAAGTTATGAGTGGAATTGATGGGACTGAGGGGGAGGGGGGGGGGGGGGCAGGGTGAAGAGGAGGAGGTAATGAGTGGAGAGAGGGTGCAGAGAGGGGTTGGGAAGAGGTGGAGGGGGCACGGGTCAGGCCGCCGCTCACTTCAGGCGGGGCAGGGCGGATCGAGTTTCAGCACAGCCTCAACTCCCACTACCTCCTCCTTTTGTCCTCCCCCCTGTCCACCGGCAAATAGCATCCTCAGTTCCCCTAGTCCTCTGGCCGGACCACACCTGTCACCCCCTGCTTCTTTAGGATGATCTAAGAAGTTCTTGAAGTCCAGGGCGTTTGAAGATGGGCGGATGGCTGTTGTTGGTGGGCTGGTTGGTGGTGAAGGTGGGCTGGGGTTCTGGGAATCTGGTGAGTGATTCCTGGGCGGTGATGACGGGGAGTCGCCTGTCCCAGCCCCGCTGCTTCCCAATACCCGCCAACCTCACACTGTGCCGGTCAGTTCATCTCCTCAAAGCTTTGCAAGGCCTAAGGCTGCGCTGAGCTGCAGCAACATCGACTATCCGAGCATGCGATTGCCGAATCTGTTGGAGCACGAAACGTTGGATGAGGTGGTGCAGCAGGCCAACGCCTGGGTCCCACTACTTCGCCTCAACTGCCACCCCGATGCCCAGGTACCTGCCTCACAGACACTGAAACACGTCGCGTTGAAAGAGATGGAATGGTACTAGATCATGGTTAATAAACATAAGACAATAATGATCTTAGAAAAAGATTTCTGAAGCTCAGATTTTATAAATAAATTTTAAATGTTGGTTGGTTCAGATATTTCATAAGATTTTTCCTGCTTAACTACCTAGCTTAAGCTAGGTTATCAATCAAGCAGTATCAATAGGGACATCAGCCCCAGTAAAACGATTAATTTTGACGTAATGCTTTTCATTGCGGTGAACAGAAATTATTTAAAAACTGGCATGCCAAATTGCATTTTTAAATTAACGCGATAAACCTAAAAGTTTTGGAAGCAAGTTTGAAGATTACGTTTTTGCTAATTGCAGCAACAATTAACAATTTATCAAAAATTCTTAATGATTAAAATAAATTAATGAACATCTGTAAATCACCAATTTATCTTCATTTTAGCTATAAATTTGAGCAGTAAAATTGTGTTTGGTGCAGAAGGAAGTAGTTAGTTATGTAGAAGGAAGTAGTAGGAAGACAGGTTCTCACATAAATTTTAAACTAATTGATAAATTTAATAAGTTTTAATAAAAAATCAAATTAATTAATTAACTCCCCAACTTGGCTCTAGCTGCTCAATGATTAAAATTCTGCTATTTTGTTAGCACGGTAATACAAGAAGCTTCTGATTCCACAAAAGTAAATAAGACATGCAGTTGTTCCTGTGCTCGCTGTTTGCGCCGGTGTGCCTGGAGAACGTGGAGAAGGCGATCTGGCCCTGCCGCTCCATGTGCGAGGCTGTCCAGGTTCCCTTCCCCCACTCCTTTTCTTCCACCGCGGACAGGAGAAAGCTACTGCAGGCAGGCTGCGAGGCTCGAATGCGCCTCTATGGCTTCCCCTGGCCAGGCATGCTGCGCTGCGACCGATTTCCGCCCCCGCACGACATGTGCATCAAGCCTCGCCAGTCCTACAGTAGCCTCCTCCAACAAACTTTTCTCCCCAACTTCGAGGCCTGCCACCGCCGGCTAGAAGGCGCTCTGATCAAAGCGCCTCGCCGCCGCTTCAGACACACTCCTCGCATTCCGCGCCCTCCTTCTCTCCTTTCCAACGCCAGGGAGGCACAAACAAAGCCCCGCTTTTTCAGCCTTATGCTTCTGAAGGGAATGGGGCACTGAGAAGAGTGCAGAAAGAACCACATCAATGCATAAATGGATAGAGAAAATGGATAGGAAGATTGTGGCTTGCAGACGAGGAGGTGAATCGAACGTGCAAAGCCTGTCGTCAGGTGTCCACCTACGAGAACATCCTGGACCACTTCTGCCGATCCCAGTTCGGTTAGAGCAGGCAGAGATGGAGAGGAGGATATTTGACAAATATTCTCTTTTGAGTGGGTAAGGTGAAGCTGGCAGCGGTGGAGAGGAATCGGGTTATAACCAGGAGAGGACGCTCCCTGAAATCGCACAGTGGCCATGGACCCAACTTCCTGGACCGCCAAAGCTTCTACTTCACCGACCAGGCCGACAACTGCCCCTGCCCTATTCCCAGGTTTCAAACTGTTACATTCAAACGTAACTGGAACAATTCGGAACACAGGCGTGAGCGTCGAAAGCGATTCTTGCTGGCAGCGGAGCAGAATTCTCGCGGTGAATTTGTCGCCACTCTTCTTCTTCCCTGGCAGAAAACTGAGGTATACTTTGATTTTTTATCACTTTGCCCTATTGGTGTTGTTCATCATTGTCCTAGTAAACCAGAAAGCTCAATCCATAATTTTTCAGGCATATTTGACGACAATTTTATGATAGACATTGAAACCTTAAAGCATCTAGGAACACTGAAATTCTTGAAAATGGATAAAAAAACGAAAATTATCAAAAAAGTAAATTCCTGGTTGAGTAGGTAGGTTAAAATTGTTTTCAATAAAAATTAAACGCATTTAATTAAATTAAACAAATTGAGAAAATGAAACGCATTTTTTTTCGTCTAAAAACGCATTGTTTTGCGATGTTTTTCAACTAAAAACAAATGCAGCAATTCCGGAAAGCGGTGCGCATGTTCAAGAAGCTGAATTGCCAAACGCTGGGGACACGAATGCGTGACCGAGCCAGACGTCGTCCACCAACCTACTCACCTACCCAACCTCACTCCACCCCTTTCAATTGATTTCTAAGGCACTTTTCTTTGGCACGCAGGTGATGCTTTGCTATTTTCCTATCTTCATGCCCAGGCCGTTCACGATACGACAAGAAATGAAGCTATTATAAGTCCGGTCCGTGAAATTCAAGAAAACACTTGTTGCTCATCATATTCATGGGTCTTAAATAATTAAAGTTACCTTTTTGATTTAATGTTTCTCATCCGCATAGGCAAATCGGACATAACCCAGAAAAATGAAAAGGAGAAATCGGATTATTATAGGAAGAATTATTATTGCTAGATATTGTTAAAAAATTCTGGCTACAACGCTGAAAAGCACCAGCGCAAAGATATCAATGATTTTGCTTATGTCATTCATAAGCTGGGCATTGCCTTCACAATGATCAGGACAGACAAGTGCGCGAAACCTAGTGCTTGAGCAGCTTAGCGCTTAGGTCAAGAGGGCCGATCTCAAAGTACTATTTGCCCGCCCTTCTTCTTCCGCAACACGTCGAAGGCCCAGAGTGAATGGAAGCAAATGAATAGCTTTAAGTGAATGGATGCAAACGCTTCCTTTTATTTTCCAAGCACCGCCAAGCGAATGGATGTATTTTTGTGTCCAAGAACATTGTTTGCTCAAGGCGTCCGGGCATTGAGTGGATGCTTTTCAACTCTGAAAGCCCTACCATCTCACCAGACTAGAGAAGCTTCCTTTTATTGCATCCCCAGCCGAGATTACTCACTCTGCATTCCGCTATTTCTTATCTAGCCCTGCCAGGCTGTGCGTTATTTTTTCTACTTGAACGCAAAGTTGACACGTCCTATTGGTAGCTAGTTTTTTCAATGTCCACAAAAAGATTGCCACCTACGCAGGCAATCCTGAAAACTACTCCGATGGTCAGACGAAAATGATTGAGGGATCTTAAAGTGGGCGCTAGGAGCTGTGATGGCCCTAAAGTAGGCGTGGTGGCATCTGGGTAGGGTATCGTGGGGGACGGGGCCTCGGGGAAGGCTGCTTTCTGTGCCCAGACGCGGTCTGCCCTTCGCCCCTGGCCTTTCTTTATCCAGCAGCGCCAGACAAGAAGGCCTCTGCCTGTTGGGAGAAAGCCGATCCATCCTTCCGCCTCTTCCCTGCCCCGCCTTGTCACTCCTTTTTTTTGCCCTCCTCCTACAACCCCCTTCCGTTTCCCCCCTATATGCATTCCGTTTTGGGCTGTAATTGATACGCGGCTAAAGCTAAACGCAGTTTCCTGGTTCTAGCCGCAGACTGAGCGAAACTCTTGGAGGTTAACATTCGGCTAAGCAGGGTTTGTTGTTGTTTGTATATTGGGCCGGTGGGGATGAAATGAGGAGAGGAGTGGGCGGAGTAGTTTGGGGGGTGTCGTCTGGGCGGGTGCCCCAGCTGTGCTTGTGCCCTTTCTGCCGCCTACTTTGCACGGGGACAGCTGCTCTCTGCTTCCTTGCCTCCCTACTATCCTTCGCCGCCTCTTGCCTTGCTTGCCCACTTCCCAGCCTTCCATTTCATCCTCCACTTTTTCGGGACAATTTCAATTTGGCGTCTGCTTGCGCTATTTGTGGCAGGAAACCGGTTGCGCATGCTTGCTGCAGTGAGCGACAGACAAAAGGGGGATGAAGAAGATGGGAAAGGGATTGCGTTTGCTCATAGTGGCCATGCTGCTGCTGACGACGCTGGGACTTTTCATCGCCGTCGGTTTCCTGGTCGGCCCCGCCCTCCTGGAAAACCTCTCCGCCCAGCCCCTCTCCGCACACCGCCTGCCCTACGATGAGGAGGCCAATCTGCCCGGTCCTATCCTCACTCCCCTTCTTTCAATCCACTTCTCTATTCAGACAATATTCCAGACTGCGCCCCGCCAAAGCCCAAGACAACCAGCTGTCCAAGGTCAGCAGTGACGGAGCCCATCAATGCCTCCGTGCCTCTGCCCAGCGAGGCTGAGGTGGCCAGACTGGACCATCTCCTAGGTCTCCGCCCGCTCCTCTACGATCTGGAGCTGAGCTTCCCCGACCAGCGCCGCTTCCGCGCCCGCTCCCATATCATCGTCAAGGCCGTCGCCCCCACCCGCACCCTCGCCCTCCACCTCGACACCCTCAACCTCCGCCTCGACCTCAGCCGTCTCCTCGTCCAGCCCCTGTGCGAAGAGCGGGTCATCTGCGTGGAGAGGGTGGAGAATGTGAGCCGGGCCCAGACGGTCCTCTTCCACCTCGCCGAGGAGCTGGAGAAGGGCGCCTACTACCGACTGCTGGTGCCCCCTGTGGGAGGGCAGCCCCCGGCGGACTACGTGCAGGAGCGAGGGGAGAAGCAGAGTCTGGGCCTGTACCTGGCCAACAGCATGCAGCCTAGCTGGGCTATTGGCACGATTTTCCAGATGCGCTACGCTCGCACCGTCTTTCCCTCCTTTGATCATCCTGCTCTGAAGGTCTCTTTCTGAAATGCTTGAACTTAGAAGAGATGGAAGAGAAGGGAAGGAGATTTTAGGCCAAATTCCGACTGAAGATTCACCATCCGCTGAACACGACGGCGGCCTCCTGTCTTCCGGCTCTTGGCCCTGCAGAGAAGAAGCAGACGGGCCATCTGCTGCTGACGGAGTTCCCGAAGAGCCCGCCCATGCCCACCTACGTCTTTACCTTCTCCGTCATCCATGACATGCTCAACTTCACCAGTCCGCCCGGCGCCGATGTTCCTGTCCAGGTTGGAAGGGAACGATTGTAGATGAAGTAAAGCTTGATAATTCATTGTTTATAAGGTGCTAGTGCCGTCGGATGTGGCCAAGGAGGATGTAGCATGGATGCTGACAGAGGCAGAGACAGTGCTGGCCTATCTGCACAATCTTACCGGATTCGCCTACCCTCTCCAGAACCTTGCCTTCCTCAATGGCATTCGCGTCCCGTTTTGGGGTGCTGGGCTTTTCTATCAATTTGACGGTGGTGTAAAAAGAATAAATGTAGGCATCGAGAACTTCGGACTGGTAACACTGGACTGGTCTTGGATGCGCAATCCAGCCTACGACAACCCCCACTCCATCCTCATCCACGAAATCATCCACCAGTGGCTCGGCAATCTGTTCACCATCGACTACTGGGACAACATCTGCCTTCAGGTCAACTTACCATCCTCATCTGGTGGAATAAAAAGAAGAAGTGGACAAGCTTTAGGAAGGACTGACAGCCTGGCTGACGAGCTACGTGGGGGAGGAGCTGGGCCTCATCAAAGAGTCCTTCGCCGCCAAGATCTCCGACCTCCGCCTCAAATCTCTCGACGCAGACACCGGACATTCCCCCATCATCCGCTCCTTCTACAAGACCCAGGACATCGCCGATCGATGCTTCCAAGTCTTGCTTTCTTATTCTCCCTACCTGACCTGACCAAAATGAATGTTGACAGAAGCCGCCGGTGATATTCGCGATGCTGGCCGACATGTGCGGAGGGCCGGAGGTTCTGGCCAAAGAGTTCCTCACCCTCCTCACCAGTCGACACGCCTTCGCCAATGCCGGCCTATCAGAATGGATGGAGGCCCTCAGCCTTGTCTGCGGCCAGCAGCCTTTGGCAGGTCTCTCCTCCCCTTCTATCTGTCTTTGAAAGGGGTAGTGAACGAAACTGAACGACAGGAGAGCTGCTGTCTGTGTTCTTCAAGCAGAGCGGATATCCAGTCCTGCGAGCCAGTCGACGCAACAGCAGTGTGAAGCTGGAGGCTCTGGTATTGAAGGAGGATCAGCTGGTAGCTTCCAGCCAGCCTCACTTCGTCCTGCCCATCACGCTGCTCTCCAATCACATTCATCCAATCACTGTGCTCAATGAAGTTCATCCGAGGCATTGCCATCGTTTAGAGCCCTTCAAACCTGCTTGTTGAAGAGCAAAGGGCGCATGAGCCTGGACGAGGATGCGGCGGACTGGTTCCTGCTGGACCCCCAGGCTCGTCTCTACGCCCGAATGCTCTACCAACCCCTCAACTACCTTGCCATCCTTCGCTGCGTCAGCAGACAGCTACCCCCCTCAACGTCTGCTGAGCCCTGCCCCATCTCCTGGACTCAGGCACTCATTGCCTATTATCCAAAAAAGGGTGGAAAGAGGGTGATTATTAGGTACACAACGTCTTCGACGACATGTGCTTCGCCATGGAGCGAAACAGGGCCACCTGGAAGGCCTGGGACGAGGAGGAGGTGAGCCTCTGGCGCCACATCTTTGCCAACCTACGCAACCTCACCGACTCTACCATCAGTGGCCAGAGCAGACTTCGCCTACCCACGTTCCAGAGTTGACAGGAGTGAAGGCAAGGAGGCACCGAAGAGTGCATGGTCAGCATCGGCGGCGATATCCAGGCAATGCAGGCGGGATGGCAGAGCATCCCAGATGGCCTTCCGGCAGAACGGGAGGCGCACCTCTTCCAGACGCTCCAGCTTCCGCAGCAATGAGATGGGCAGGGCAGAGACAGGAGTGAAGGCAAGGAGGCACCGAAGAGTGCATGGTCAGCATCGGCGGCGATATCCAGGCGACGCAGGCGGGACGGCAGAGCATCCCAGATGGCCTTCCGGCAGAACGGGAGGCGCACCTCTTCCAGACGCTCCAACTTCCGCAGCAATGAGATGGGCAGGGCAGAGACAGGAGTGAAGGCAAGGAGGCACCGAAGAGTGGATGGTCAGCATCGGCGGCGATATCCAGGCGACGCAGGCGGGACGGCAGAGCATCCCAGATGGCCTTCCGGCAGAACGGGAGGCGCACCTCTTCCAGACGCTCCAGCTTCCGCAGCAATGAGATGGGCAGGGCAGAGACAGGAGTGAAGGCAAGGAGGCACCGAAGAGTGCATGGTCAGCATCGGCGGCGATATCCAGGCAATGCAGGCGGGATGGCAGAGCATCCCAGATGGCCTTCCGGCAGAACGGGAGGCGCACCTCTTCCAGACGCTCCAACTTCCGCAGCAATGAGATGGGCAGGGCAGAGACAGGAGTGAAGGCAAGGAGGCACCGAAGAGTGGATGGTCAGCATCGGCGGCGATATCCAGGCGACGCAGGCGGGACGGCAGAGCATCCCAGATGGCCTTCCGGCAGAACGGGAGGCGCACCTCTTCCAGACGCTCCAACTTCCGCAGCAATGAGATGGGCAGGGCAGAGACAGGAGTGAAGGCAAGGAGGCACCGAAGAGTGGATGGTCAGCATCGGCGGCGATATCCAGGCGACGCAGGCGGGACGGCAGAGCATCCCAGATGGCCTTCCGGCAGAACGGGAGGCGCACCTCTTCCAGACGCTCCAGCTTCCGCAGCAATGAGATGGGCAGGGCAGAGACAGGAGTGAAGGCAAGGAGGCACCGAAGAGTGCATGGTCAGCATCGGCGGCGATATCCAGGCGACGCAGGCGGGACGGCAGAGCATCCCAGATGGCCTTCCGGCAGAACGGGAGGCGCACCTCTTCCAGACGCTCCAACTTCCGCAGCAATGAGATGGGCAGGGCAGAGACAGGAGTGAAGGCAAGGAGGCACCGAAGAGTGGATGGTCAGCATCGGCGGCGATATCCAGGCGACGCAGGCGGGACGGCAGAGCATCCCAGATGGCCTTCCGGCAGAACGGGAGGCGCACCTCTTCCAGACGCTCCAGCTTCCGCAGCAATGAGATGGGCAGGGCAGAGACAGGAGTGAAGGCAAGGAGGCACCGAAGAGTGGATGGTCAGCATCGGCGGCGATATCCAGGCGACGCAGGCGGGACGGCAGAGCATCCCAGATGGCCTTCCGGCAGAATGGGAGGCGCACCTCTTCCAGACGCTCCAACTTCCGCAGCAATGAGATGGGCAGGGCAGAGACAGGAGTGAAGGCAAGGAGGCACCGAAGAGTGGATGGTCAGCATCGGCGGCGATATCCAGGCGACGCAGGCGGGACGGCAGAGCATCCCAGATGGCCTTCCGGCAGAACGGGAGGCGCACCTCTTCCAGACGCTCCAGCTTCCGCAGCAATGAGATGGGCAGGGCAGAGACAGGAGTGAAGGCAAGGAGGCACCGAAGAGTGGATGGTCAGCATCGGCGGCGATATCCAGGCGACGCAGGCGGGACGGCAGAGCATCCCAGATGGCCTTCCGGCAGAACGGGAGGCGCACCTCTTCCAGACGCTCCAACTTCCGCAGCAATGAGATGGGCAGGGCAGAGACAGGAGTGAAGGCAAGGAGGCACCGAAGAGTGGATGGTCAGCATCGGCGGCGATATCCAGGCGACGCAGGCGGGACGGCAGAGCATCCCAGATGGCCTTCCGGCAGAACGTGAGGTGCACCTCTTCCAGACGCTCCAACTTCCGCAGCAATGAGATGGGCAGGGCAGAGACAGGAGTGAAGGCAAGGAGGCACCGAAGAGTGGATGGTCAGCATCGGCGGCGATATCCAGGCGATGCAGGCGGGACGGCAGAGCATCCCAGATGGCCTTCCGGCAGAACGGGAGGCGCACCTCTTCCAGACGCTCCAGCTTCCGCAGCAATGAGATGGGCAGGGCAGAGACAGGAGTGAAGGCAAGGAGGCACCGAAGAGTGGATGGTCAGCATCGGCGGCGATATCCAGGCGACGCAGGCGGGACGGCAGAGCATCCCAGATGGCCTTCCGGCAGAACGGGAGGCGCACCTCTTCCAGACGCTCCAGCTTCCGCAGCAATGAGATGGGCAGGGCAGAGACAGGAGTGAAGGCAAGGAGGCACCGAAGAGTGGATGGTCAGCATCGGCGGCGATATCCAGGCGACGCAGGCGGGACGGCAGAGCATCCCAGATGGCCTTCCGGCAGAATGGGAGGCGCACCTCTTCCAGACGCTCCAACTTCCGCAGCAATGAGATGGGCAGGGCAGAGACAGGAGTGAAGGCAAGGAGGCACCGAAGAGTGGATGGTCAGCATCGGCGGCGATATCCAGGCGACGCAGGCGGGACGGCAGAGCATCCCAGATGGCCTTCCGGCAGAACGGGAGGCGCACCTCTTCCAGACGCTCCAACTTCCGCAGCAATGAGACGAGACTGGCCTGTCCCCTGCGAATGTGAGCAATTGCTACTGCGCTTAAGAGTAGTAGAAGTAATGGTGTTGAAGCAATGATGGGTGCTGGTGGAGAGACCGAGCGCCTGAGGGGAAGCTCTTGCGGCCGAAGGGGCAGAGGTCGAGCTCACGGAGACTGGCGCTGAACGGGTGGAGGAGGCGTGCCTGGCCCATGGAGGAGAGTGGGAGGCGGAGACTGCGAAGCTCCTTCAGACCTCGCAGTCGATGCTGCAGGGAAGAGTGAAGATTGCGACTGAAAAAGGAAGGCGAAAGGGAATGGTGCGACCTCGAGGAAGTGGCTGATGAAGCCGCACTCGTGCAGGTAGTCCCGCCCAAACTCAAACCGTCGTGTATCTATCGGCAGAAGAACCGAAGTGTACACCGTGCCGTATGGCCTGGGCCCACATTTCATTTGCTAAACACTATAGTTTAGCAGAAAGATCGCACTAATTACTAAAGCTTTTGGAATGCCAATTAATGCTAATGAATTAGTTTTGCATCGGTGACCGCCAATAAAAGGAAAAATGAAATTGTGTAAAAAGGCAACGCAAGTGATTCATAGTTAAGCTGCATGATAGTAAAGTAGCAAATAACATGCTTGCGTTTTGTTTTGGTAGGTTTTTACTTCCTTTTTGGCCAAAATAGGCAAACTGGATGCCATCTGAGTAACTAAGCCTTCTAGAAAATCTAATTTATGTAGGATGGGAACGCAAGTGGGTTTTGTTACTTGCGTAGACCATTTTGAAGGCATATAACCCACTTGCGTTTACTTCTGTATCGGTTTTTTGCATTTTCCTTTTCCCTCCCCTTTTACTTCATCACTTATTGGACCTTAACCTACGTTTTCTTTGCAGTTAAGCCTAAAGGGAAGGCAAGTGGGAACCATTTTCCACCCACGGATCTGTAGAAAGAATAGAGAAGAGCTCAAGTCCTTCATCAAGGACAAGCTCCGGGGTAGCTCAAATCGACACCACGACCTTAAGAGCCCAGCGTTAAATAAAATTGGTTGGTGCTGGCTACACCAACAACGGAACCATCTCCCCTATTAAAGTTGGTGCCAGTTCCACAATTAAAATTGGCTACAAAGTTCCGTTTTTTAGTTTTAGGAGAAGCGGGAGAGATGGGTGGAGTTTGAAGAAATCATGCAATTAATGTCACGAGACGCTGTGACTGCTGGTGCTCTTAACACTCTTGACGCCTACCTACCCTGCCATTTGCCTTTTTTGGGATTTATTATTATGCACGTGGTGTATCTTTTGAGAAAGTAAACAGAAGTAAACGCAAGTGAGTTATGTGCATTAAATAGACCTGCCTGCTATGTGCGTTAAAAAGTAAAAAACCCACTTACGTTCCCATATGGCTTAAATCCAAGGAAAACGTAGGCCCAGCCAGTGATGTAGGATTAGGTGAGGGAAAAGGAAAATGATAAAAACCGATACAGAATAAAACGCAAGTAAATAATGTGTGTTTAATATGGCCTATAGGAATGAAAAAACCCACTTGCGTTCCCGTCGGGTTTAAATCCAACGAAAACATAGGTATAGGTCAAGTCACCAATGTAGGAAAAGGTGAGGGAAAAGGAAAATGTTAAAAACCAATACAAAAGAAAACGCAAGTCGGTTGTGTGTGTTTAAAATGGTCTATAGAAGTAAAAAACGCACTTGCGTTCCCGTCAAGCTGTACTCCAAAGAAAACACAGGTATAGGTCCAATCAGTGGTGAAGGAAAAGGGTAGCGAAAAGGAAAATGCTAAAAACCGATACAGAAGTAAACGCAAGTGGGTTATGTGTGTTAAAAATGGCCTTTAAAGGTAGAAAAACCCACTTGCATTCCCTTCAGACTTAACTGCAAAGAAAACGTAGGTTAAGGTCCAATAAGTGATGAAGGAAAAGGGTAGCGAAAAGGAAAATGCAAAAAACCGATACAGAAGTAAACGCAAGTGGGTTATATGCCTTCAAAATGGTCTATGCAAGTAACAAAACCCACTTGCGTTCCCGTCCTACATAAATTAGATTTTCTAGAAGGCTTAGTTACTCAGATGGCATCCAGTTTGCCTATTTTGGCCAAAAAGGAAGTAAAAAACCTACCAAAACAAAACGCAAGCATGTTATTTGCTACTTTACTATCATGCAGCTTAACTATGAATCACTTGCGTTGCCTTTTTCCACAATTTCATTTTTCCTTTTATTGGCGGTCCGGTTTTTCATCAATGAATAATGAAGTATGAATAAAAAGAGTTGAGAAGTAAATTGAGAGTTAAACTTGTAGCGGGAGAGGTTGATGGTGACGCCCACGACGCCTTCCACGACGCCTCCCACGTAGGCATTCATGGCCTTGCTGGCACAGCGCAGCGCCATCCAGTCAGCCTCTTCCAACAACCTCAATCCTTCCGTTTCTCGCTCACCAATCCTCTCTCAGTTGCTGAGGAAGGCACGGAAAGATGTGGGCCTCGAATTCCGAGACGGGGAGGAGCTGGAAGGAGCCCATCGGGGTTCCCGTCTCCTCCTCTCGAAGCTTCTTTTCCTCCGGTCCATCGTCTGGGCACGTCAGAGAGGCCCGCTTGACAGCCTGCATGGATTTGGAGCCTCGCTCAAGAGCCATTTCTTCGGGATGCTGGTTTCCTGCCTCTGTGAGTTTGTGCCGCCTGTGCTGCGTCTGCGCTCTTGGTTGGCATTCCTGTGCTCAAGTGCCTCTGGAGCTCTGCGCTCGGTTACTCAGGAATGGAGTTGACATTTTTGCGGCTTTATGGCTAAGCCTTGCAATCAGGACAGGTTGGGTTTGCTTCAATAGACCCTGTTCAGAAAAGACACGTGATCAGAGCATGAAGAAAGCAAAAATTGGTTTCTGTAAGCAGCAGTAAAGGCAGGCTTGATGGCGCCACATAGCTCGTACTCCCAGGAAGAGGCCAGAAAAATAGGAGTGAAGGATGAGATACGAGGGAAAGAAGAAGGCAAACGATTTGACACCTAGCTTGGTGCACAGGCACATTCTCACAGAACGATGGGGCAACACATATTCAACAACATTAAAGGCCCTCCTGGATCGGAAGAGAAGGAGAGGAGGGGAATGAGGGGCAGCAAAGCAAACTGATGCGAAGGCCGATGGGGAATACTAACAACGCGAACTTCGACTCGAGACTCCTTGCCGCTTTAGAGGTGAACAAGGAAGAGGCCCAAAAGGGTTGCCAAATAAAGAGAGAGTGTGTCTGTGAAGAGAAGCTTACTAGGGCTCATACGGAAAGTGGGACGGACGGCAACTTCTATTTTGATTCTTTCCCTGAAATATATAGATTTTTAAGCATGTCACGCTAGTATATACTAATTCGTTGATGCTTTTTGCATCGGACGTTATAACGAGGGAAACTTTGCGAATTTTTTCCTCAATTTTTTTTCAACAAAACTGTCTAAACTAACACTCCTTGCAAGCTGATTTTGATGGTCTGTAACCATGAAAAATAATCATGACAATCGAAGAAGCTCGTAAAGTTTAGGTTGTGCCTTTAAGCTGTTCCCCTATTTATCGTCCGTCATTCCGCATTTATATATATATATGTGTGTGTGTGTGTGTTGTTCGCGGCCCGTACTCCGCGGTTTTTCAATGAAATTTGCTGATTTTTTGCATGAAGATCCGTCTGGGTGGTGGCTCGGGACAAAAACATCGAAAATGGTCAAAAAAAACTCGAAAATGGAGACCTTAAAATTCGAAAAATTGTCGAAAAACTGTGTTTTACTTTTTTAATTATTAGTTAAATTTTAAGTTTTAATTATTTAAGTTTTTTAATTTCTAATTATTAGTTATTAGTTAATTAAATGCCTCAGAAACCAAAACTAGACCCATAACAGTTTTTTTACTGTTGTTTGATAATCGTTGTCATTTCTTGATTTGTTTCATTGCTTAACTAGGTGGACAAGGTCGCACATCTCTTGGCAACAGCCAAGTGCACCTTGTTCTTCAAGTTCGCGTGATTATATGATGATCTTTCCTTCTTGTCTCGTCGCGTATGAACGGCCGGGGCATAAGGATAGGAAAAATAATAAAGCATCAGCTTCATCCCAGAAGAGAAGTGCGTTTCCGAATCAATTGAAAGGGGTGGAGTGAGGTTGGGTAGAAGAGTAGGTTGGTGGACGACGTCTGGCTCGATCACGCATTCGTGTACCCAGCGTTTGGCAATTCAGCTTCTTGAACATGCGCACCGCCTTCCGGAATTGCTGCAATCATTTTTAAATGAGCTGCATGGGTATCTTTAAATCAGAGCCAAGCATACCTCGCAAAGAGGCGAAAACCATAAATTGCGTTTAATTTTAATTTAAAACTTTTGAACTATCTACCTGCTCTATCAAAATCATGAATATAATTTGTTTGATAATTTTAGCCTTTTCCTCCTTTTAACAATTTTAAAGTGTTTTTAGGCGCTAGACTATTTCAATGCCCCCGACCCCAAGCTGTCATCAAATATACCTGAACATTTATGGATTTTACTTATGGTTAGCTACGACGATGGAGAACAACACCTATAGGGGAAAACGATGAGAAAATCAAAGTGTACCTCAGTTTTCTGCCAGGGAAGAAGAAGAGTGGCGACAAATTCACCGCGAGAATTCTGCTCCGCTGCCAGCAAGAATCGCTTTCGACGCTCACGCCTGTGCTCCGAATTGTTCCAGTTACGCTTGAATGTCACAGTTTGAAACCTGGGAATTGGGCAGGGGCAGTTGTCGGCCTGATCCGTGAAGTAGAAGCTTTGGCGGTCCAGGAAGTTGGGCCCATGGCCACTGTGCGATTTCAGGGAGCGTCCTCTCCTGGTGATCACCCGATTCCTCTCCACCGCTGCCAGCTTCACCTTACCCACTCAAAAGAGAATATTTGTCAAATATCCTCCACTTTAGCTCTGCCTGCTTTAACCGAACTGGGAACGGCAGAAGTGGTCTAGGATGTTCTCGTAGGTGGACACCTGGCGACAGGCTTTGCACGTTCGATTCACCTCCTCGTCTGCAAGCCACAACCCTCCTATCCATTTACTCTATCCATTGATGCAATGATTTGGTTCTTTCTGCATTCTTCTTAGTGCCCCATTCCCTTCAGAAGCATAATGGTGAAAAAGCGGGCTTTGTTTGTGCCTCTCTGGCGTTTGGAAAGGAGAGAAGGAGGGGCGCGGAATGCGAGGAGTGTGTCTGAAGCCGCGGCGAGGCGCTTTGATCAGGGCGCCTTCTAGCCGGCGGTGGCAGGCATCGAAGTTGGGGCTGAAAGGTTGTTGGAGGAGGCTACTGTAGGACTGGCGAGGCTTGATGCACATGTCGTGCGGGGGCGGGAAGCGATCGCAGCGCAGCATGCCTGGCCAGGGGAAGCCGTAGAGGCGCATTCGAGCCTCGCAGCCTGCCTGCAGAAGCTTCCGCTTGTCTGCGCTGGAAGAAATGGAGGGGGGAAGGGAACCTGGACAGCCTCACACATGGAGCGGCAGGGCCAGATCGCCTTCTCCACGTTCTCCAGGCACACCGGCGCAAACAGCGAGCACAGGAACAACTGCAGCTCTTATAACCTTTTTGGGAATCATAAACTACTTGTATTACGACACTAACAAATTACAAAATAGTAATAGTAACACGTCACCAAGAGGTGTTTAAGGTGTTAATTTATTATTTAGTGAATTAAAAGTTTTATTAAAACATTTAATTGGTCAATAAATTTAAATTTTATTTGAGAACCTGTGTTGCTGCTCAAAGTTATAGCTAAAATGAGGAAAAAAGGGGGATATACAAATGTTCAAAAACTTATTTTAATGAATAAGAATATTTCATCAATTTTCAATTGTTGCTGCATTTAACAAAAAAACGTAATCTTCAATTTTGCTCCCAAAACGGTAATAAACTCATCAGTTGTTTTAAGAGAGCTTTATTGAGAGGTTCAAAAGTCGGTTGCCCAAAAATTTTGACCCCCCTTTTTTATATTTTTTTTCGAAACTAGACATAATTCTAAGACTTTTGGTGGCCGGTGAGAGCGCGAAACTCAAAATTCGATTTTTAGCGAAATTTTTAAAAATTTTGATGTTTGAAAAATGGCCAAATATTTGATTGTCTATAACTCGTTGGGTTCTTAACCAATTTTAATGATTCGACCACCAATCGAACCGTCTTGACGAGTAAAACATTTTGTTTTTTTTGACCAACTTTCTACGATAAAATGTAGATGAGCTGATTGTAAAAAACTGATTTTTTGTGTTTCAAGTTTTTAAAAAAAACTAATTTCGATATCAAAACTTGAGTTTCCGCATTTGGCACCCAGATTTTCTGAAAATACAGGTCTTTTTACCTATATGCTGCTAAGCACAGCATAGTAGACCCTGTCCCACGAGAGATATTTGAGGTTTAAAATGAAAATTCACATTTTGGCCCTATGTTATAGCATAGCCAAAAAAAGACCAAAAAAATTTTTGTCCCAAAATTTAATTTTTCTAGCTTTAAAAAATTCTTTAGGCTGGTATCCGTCTTGGTGCATAGTTTTTAGCATCAGTTTTATTGTTTGCGTGGGACTAATATTGGCCATATTTCGCATATGCTATAACATAGGCAGTGTTGTAGGATAGGGGAAAATAACTTAAATATTGTTCAACTTAAACATTAAAACTGATGCTAAAAACTATGCACCAAGACGGATACCAGCCCAAAGAAATTTTTAAAGCTGAAAAAATTAAATTTTGGGACAAAAATTTTTTTGGTCATTTTTTGCCTATGCTATAACATAGGGCCAAAATGTGAATTTTCATTTTAAACCTTAAATATCTCTCGTGGGACAGGGTCTACTATGCTGTGCTCAGCAGCATATAGGTAAAAAGACCTGTATTTTCAGAAAATCTGGGTGCCAAATGCGGAAACTCAAGTTTTGATATCGAAATTAGTTTTTTTTTAAAAACTTGAAACACAAAAAATCAGTTTTTTACAATTAGCTCATCTACACTTGATCGTAGAAAGTTGGTCAAAAAAAACAAAATGTTTTACTCGTCAAGACGGTTCGATTGGTGGTCGAATCATTAAAATTGGTTAAGAACCAAACGAGTTATAGACAATCAAATATTTGGCCATTTTTCAAACATCAAAATTTTTAAAAATTTCGCTAAAAATCGAATTTTGAGTTTCGCGCTCTCACCGGCCACCAAAAGTCTTAGAATTATGTCTAGTTTCGAAAAAAAATATAAAAAAGGGGGGTCAAAATTTTTGGGCAACCATGTTTCTGAGACATTTGACTTTCTCAGTAAAGCTCTCTCTCTTAAGGTTTAGAGACGTTAGTTTAAAAGTTCAGAAGGGCATATCAGTTTTCAAATCATTTTTGTGTTTACCGCCATGCAAAGCAGCAATCGTCAAATTTAATCGTGTTACTGAGGTGGATGTGCTTATCAATATCAATTGATAATCAACCCAAAACTAGGTTGTTAATAAAGAAAATCTCATAAAAATCTGAAAAAACCTTTAAAATTTAATTTTCTAGAATCTGAGCGCCAGAATTTTGTTTTCTAAGATCTTTATTGACGATTAACCATGATCTATTCTATCTTTTCAAAGCGACGTGTTTTAGTGTCTATGAAGCAGTACCTGGGCATCGGGGTGGCAGTTGAGGCGAAGTAGTGGGACCCAGGCGTTGGCCTGTTGCACGACCTCATCCAACGTCTCGTGCTCCAACAGATTCGGCAATCGCATGCTCGGATAGTCGATGTTGCTGCAGCTCGGCGCAGCCTTAGGCCTTGCAAAGCTTTGAGGAGATGAACTGACCGGCACAGTGTGAGGTTGGCGGGTATTGGGAAGCAGCGGGGCTGGGACAGGCGACTCCCCGTCATCACCGCCCAGGAATCACTCACCAGATTCCCTGAGCCCCAGCCCACCTTCACCACCAACCAGCCCATCAACAGCAGCCATCCGCCCATCTTCAAACACCCTGGACTTCAAGAACTTCTTAGATCATCCTAAAGAAGCAGGGGGTGACAGGTGTGGTCCGGCCAGAGGACTAGGGGAACTGAGGATGCTATTTGCCGGTGGACAGGGGGGTGGACAAAAGGAGGAGGTAGTGGGAGGTGAGGCTGTGCTGAAACTCGATCCGCCCTGCCCCGCCTGAAGTGAGCGGCGGCCTGACCCGTGCCCCCTCCACCTCTTCCCAACCCCTCTCTGCACCCTCTCTCCACTCATTACCTCCTCCTCTTCCCCTGCCTCCCCTCCCCCTCAGTCCCATCAATTCCACTCATAACTTACTCCTCCTCCGCCGTAGCAAAGGCTAGGAGCCCTACTATTTCATACTTCTGCGTTTGTGCGGAGGTAAATAGCAGTCGGGGGAAAAAGCACCCCTGACCCCAGGCAAAAAAGGAGAGTTTAAAGTGAGAGGCCAGAGATCAAAGCAATCGCCGCTTGGCTGGGACGGGACCACGCCAATAGGAATTTGCCCTAGCTTTTTTACGCTATGCTAAAAACTATGCTTTTTACGATTATTTTGGCAGTAGACAACCAAAGATTAATCAATTACAAGCTAATCCTTTTAGCCCTCGATTATGTCGGTATTTGTGCTATTGGTATTAAAAAAACCCATTTTAAGCCTTTACGGGTCGGATAGCCAATGCATGTTCGGCAATAAATATTTCACTATAAATTTTCACAGCAAGACAAATAAGAAACAAGCGGTCACCAGTCCTGGCAAATCAGGGTGTGGTGCGTCAACCGCGCATTTGTTTCCTTTCATCACGCCTCTAAAACTATGTTTTCTTGCCTCAAGGGGACGTAGTATGAATTGGGACAAAGTGGACACGTATATGTCCGACTTTCATCCCTGTGACCCTGCTCAAAGCCCATCCTCATTGAAAAAAGGGCCTGAAACCATCACGCTGGACGACGATGAAGATTCCCCCACAGTCCACTCCATGGGTTCCTCAAACGCTCCTTTCGTTTCACGCTGAGCTGAAATAATTGCATTGTAGAAGCTGCCACGGATCTTCAGCACACAAACCCGTCTAGCAGCGCGGCAATCGATCTTTCTGGTTTGACCTGACTTTCCCGTCTCCAGATAATGAACTATTGGGAAATGTTGAAGACGATGAAGAAGGAGAGCTGTGGACGGATGATGATGCTTCGAGCACGGAGGTGGCCGAGGTGGAGAAGGAGGGTGTGGTGGAGCGCCGGTTCTTCCGCGAGTGTCTCAACGTCCACAGGGCCATCCTCCTCCGCCTCCCGCCCAATCCCAAGCAGAGCTGCATCGGTGTACGCGGTGCTATTTCTTACCAGGTCCTTTTTCTTTCGCCCTGAAGCATCTTTCTCCACAATTGTCCTCTTCCACAGGTGCTGTTCGGAAGAGTCTCTGCGTGCGGCTATGTTCAGAAAGACGGCCGCTTCAGTGAAGATCGGTTTGCGCTCTCTCTGAAAGAGCAGTTGGTTTGTGAGTTGAGTAGGGTTTGACAGGTGGGTGAATGCCATGGGTGGAGAATTGGCGCTGGAGAACTGCTGTGAGCAATCACTACCAGCTGGCCTTCTATCTTCCAGACTCAGCGTCTGCATTCTATCTACTGCAGCAAAACCCTAGACTATTGATGTGTAATTGAGGGTCTGATAAGCGAGGATGCGCTGAAAGAGGTATACAAGCACCACGAAGAGGGCACCGCCTACATCCTGCTGAGAGAATGGGATGCCAAGGCTCTGTCCCTTTGGCAGAATTTAACCGGCTTCAACATCCTTGCCAACGGTTCCTCATTTCCACTTTCTTCTCTCCAAGCACGGTTCCTCAGTGTCCACTCGATCGCTTTGCAGGAGTGGAGGAGCAACGTCGTCTGGCTCATCCCACCAAGTGGCTCCCCAAAGCCCTCTTCTACCGCCAGCCCAGCCTCGTGCCCAAGAGCGGCCTCGGTCAGAAAGGCTGGCTGGACTTTCTAGAATTCATCCAGCCACTGGCAAGTCCCTCGTACAAAGGAATCTACTCCTGTGAGCGGCTGAAAGCTGCAGGCGGAGAACAAAACCCTGCCGCACGTTCGTCCGGAGAAGAAGAAGCTGCTGGTGACGGGGCCTACAGACGCCGGCAAGAGCTCCTGCCTTCGCTACATCGCCAACCATATTCTATCATGGTTTCATGCCCTCCTGATATGCAGGTAGGTCTGAAGACATCCACATTGCTTCTCAGTGGTCTGGGGGTGTGCTGGCTGGAGACTGATGTGGGGCAGCCGGAAACGACCGCTCCGGGTGTGCTCAGTCTTGTGCGCATTCGCCAGCCCCTTCTAGCCCCGGCTACCTACTGCCAGACCATCGTTCAGCCCATTCGGTCAGCTCCTGCTACTATTGATTTGCAACTATTGAATTATTTGTCTAGTTTATTCAGGACGCTTGATAGATTGCTTAGAAAATGTATGCATACACCAACTGCTAAGCCTGTTGCAGGCGCTACTATTTCGGGGACAAGCGGCCTGGCGAGCGAGTGGGAGCATTTCTGGGGGCAGTGCGGGCTCTGGCCGCCCTTTTCGACTCCGGCCCAGGCTCCGATCGCGTCCTCCTCATCAACACATGCGGCTGGGTGGAGGGTTCGCCTACTCTTTCATACCCTACTAAGCCCCCACAATTCCACCATCCACTGAAACTGAAGGCACGGGTATAGCGCTGCTAAAAAACATGCTCAAATCTCTCCAACCCGGCTTCCTTCTCAATTGCTCAGGGCCAGACCTATCGGTGAAAAGTCAGCAAATGCTCAATTGTAAGATTAGAGAGTAAATCTTTGCAGACGCCAAAAGGAGTCTCCAGACTCTCCCTCCCTCCAAGGCCGCAGCGGCGTCAGCGGTTTCTCCTCTCCACCATTGCTTGTCTCAAACTGCCATCCAATCCCTGCTCACGCTAGGGATCAGGCGGAGAGGGAACGCTCGCGTACCTGCGGTCTGGTAGTTGGCCTGCAGGGACTCTTCGCCTACAGTGATATCAGTGCACTTCTCTCAAAGGTACCTCAAATACAGTTCATTCGTCCGCAACTTAGTCCGAGCTTGCCAGGAGCCCTACTCCGTGCCCTGGTCCCAGGTTCGTCTCTGGTTCGCCTCCGACATTCCGACCTCCCAGTGCCTGGCCATCCTCAACTCTGCCTACGTCGCCCTGGCCAAACTCCCTGCACAGGTTGCCAGCCATGTTTACCTTCTGCCCTCTCTGTCTTTTCATTCACGACTGGCCCTCAAGGGTATTGGGAATATTGCAGACGAAATGCAAGGAAGTGTGCAAGGGCGGGCCATTGGTGGTGGAGGCTGAGACAGTGGCCTTGCCGGAGGTCATCGGCTTCGGCATCGTTCGCGGCATATCGCTGGAAGAGAAGCGGTTGCCCGGACCAGGCCTAAAGAAGGCGACTGCAAAGTCTGAAAGTGTTTGAGGATCTGGGTGACGACGGCGCTGAGCCCCGGCGAGCTGGCCAAGGTGAACACGCTGGCCTGCGGTCGCATCGCCCTGCCCAGCCGCATCGTTCAATCTCAGGTTTTCTCTTATATGATTTCTGAGGAAAAAGAATGTCTTGTGAACCTGCAGGCAAAAGAGCGACCAGCTCCGTACCTGCTCACTTCCGAGGCCGCTTCGGGTGAGCGCTACCCATAAGTGGGGAATCTGAACAAATTTTTCTTTTCCTGTACTCTGCTTGAGGCCTAATCATGAAAATGAAGCTGTTCTGTACTGTGAAATTTTAACATTTTCCTGTGCTGCCACTGTGTTTAGAACAAAGTTGGTAACATATTACCAAAACACTATTTTGACTGTTATAACTATCAAATTATGCTAATAAAAATGCTTTCATGGCTAATTCTTGCCCAGTAGCGGCAGTTTTGATCACCTTAACCTAACATATTTATTTCTATGCGCCTATGCCCAATGTTAGCCTAAATTTCACTCATGGCCGTCACAGGTAGCGGGGTGGTGACAGCCATGGGGTTTTGGTGAAAGCCAGCAATGGAGGAGGAGGAGGCGAATGGTGATGGAAGTAAGAATGGTGCATTGCAGAGCGGCTGGGTTTGTGTGGGGAGGAAGGCGAGGCTGGCGGTGAGGATGGGGCGAATGGGAATGGCGGTCGGGCAGGGCGCTGCTTCTTTCGAGGAGGCGGCCAGCGACGTTTTCGTTCCATGCACCAATCCCAGGCACGCGGAGCCCCACCGCAGAAAAGATTTCGATCTAAGTGAACAAAAACTTGCCTTTCATTGTTTTCTTCTAGCAAAAGATACTCTACGGCTCTCTTTTTCGCTTTCTTTTTGCTCTATAATATCGGTGCTGTGATAGACCAGAGAAAAAAGATTTTTGGAGCGAAAATAAAAAAATAACAACACCTTTAAAGCAATGCGTCCTTACGTTAATTTTCTCTGCTTTGTCAATGTGGTTTACTTCATCTCTTTACGCAGAAAAAGAAATCATTTATGATGGCAGCCTACAAAAATCAGCATGAATGCAAGTGAATTTAGTGAGCATATGATTGACTAGTCTAGTCTCTAATGCAATCATCACAGCAGGCCCATCTGCTTCTCACGTTCGATGAGTCTGCAGCAGTGGATGATGGAAAGGGCAGAGGAGAAATGAGGCAGCCTAACTTGGTCCGGTGACGAATGGGGAATGGGTTGAAAGCTGGCCGCCGACTGAGCTCCTCCGGCGACGGCATGGAGGCCAGCATGGCCTTGCTCTTCCGCAGCAGATCCACCGACTGCTTCTTCCCCGCCTCACCCGCCCATTTCTGCTCATCATTCCCTCTCCACTTCCGTCATCACAGCTGCAGGGGTCAATGAACAGTGGGCAAGGTGTGCGTAGGTCGCTGCTGGGAACGTGGGTAGAGCTTCGGCTTGGGCGTTGCGGGAAAGCTGTGGGCTGGAGGAGCAGGACGCTGGTGGTGCTGCGGTGGTGGAGGCGGTGGTTTGTAAAGGTGTAGATGGCGTATTTCGCGACGGGCCTCCTGCACGGGGCCGGGGCAGATGTCGGGGGCGGACGTGGAGCAACGGAGACTGGATGGACGCCAGATCTCCGTCAAACGCCCTGGCAGAGAGTTGGAACGACGTCGCGGCTCTCGCCCGCCCAGCCTAGGCAGTGACAGCTTTGCGACAGGGGAAAGGAGGTATCGAGAAGGTGGGAACCAAAGCTGGGGCTGTGATTGGGGCGGTGTGGAGGAGAGTGTGTCGTGGTGGAAGGGGAAGCCGTTGCTGTGTACGAGGGAGACGTGGCGAAGCGTCCAGTCCCCTTCCTCATCGCCGGCATTGAGCGTGGCCTCGCTCTCAGCCTGCCCGAGGGTGGCATAGAGGATGAGGACATAAATTGGGATGTTTGAGGGGCTGGGCAACAGCAGAGGTGACGGAGGCGGTGGCCAGTTGAAGAGTAGCACTACTGGAGTGTGCTGGACTGAGCAGCGGGGGCTCAATGGAGTGCTTGCGCCCACCGCCCGGCTGAATCGTCTTGGAGGCTACTGGCAGCCCGCTTTCCAAACTTTCCACTTGCCTGCACTCCCAGCTTGGAGGAAAGGAAGCTAGAAGGAAACAAGGGAGCAGGTACCCTCTGGGTATCTGGGTGAGGTAGAGGTGGTTGAAGACGGGCGCTGCACTGGTGAAACCGGGCAATGGGGTTTTTACGCTGGTCGACCGTGGCTGGCCTAAACTCTCTCGTCGTCGTTCGCCGCGGCCCATCTTTGAAGCCGCTGCATAGTTGCATCGTTTTGCTTCATCCTTAGGAATCGGAAGGGGTTTGAAAACATTGAAGTATGATGGCAGCCTGCTTCTGGCGCAGTTTGATGAGCTTGTACTGCTTTTGAAGCTGGCTAAGGTTGGTCGACGGCGCCTTTTTGCCTGCCCCGCCTTGTCAATTATTGATAATAGTCGAGAAATGGGCGATAATTTTTGGAGGTGCAACTTTGTGAAGCAGCAGGGCTCATGGGCGATGAAAGAGAGGAGGAGGGAGAAGCAGTGTCCGGCGTTGCCGTCTCCTCCCCGTCGGAGTGCAGGATGGAAGCCACCTGGGTCAGTCTAGTTAGGTGCAGAACAAATTATGGTGAAGACGTCAGTAGCAAACCTGTTGTCGCAGTAGTCTGAAAGTGGAGGAGAAGGGCTGAATGTTCCAGGTGTGTCGCTCTCGAAGCTCCGCGAGCCCAGGATATGGGAAGTCAGCCATGGAATAGACCACCTGCATTGAATACTAAGCCTGCGAACATGTCTACCCGCCAGCCCTGACTGCATTGGCCGAAAAAGCCAGCATAGCGGCCGGTTCTCAGTGCTGGGAGGGCGAGAATGGAGAGAGAGAAATGGCTTGCGAAAAGTAGCCTCATTCCATAGCTGGCTCTTTTTTGCGGGCCCAATAGGAAGCCGTGGGAGGAAATGAAGGCAGGGACCTGGATGAGATTGTTGCATCCGGCGGGCGACATGCGCAGCAGCTCCTCGCACAGCGGACCCATCACCGAGTAGAACTCGTCCGCACTCTTCGCCTTCATCACCCGCCTACAACTCTCCTTTTCATCCAAATGAAGGAGATAAGGCTTGGGAATTGCTAGGAGCACCGAGCAGAGCGAGCCCAGATTGCCAGGGCAGCGCGGGGCAGAATCTCGGAGCCCTGGAGCATGAGGGAGTCCCATAGGCGGAACACCGCTGCCCGTGGCAGACAGGTGGCGAAGAGGGTGAGGAACCACTGCATGCTGAACACGTTCACCAGCGGCGGCTCGTACTCTGACTCTGTCATCCGTCAGCTTTTGAGAAAAAGAGCTGCGGAGAAGAGGAAGAAGGCCGGAACCGGAGGTCTTCTGCAAGTGGTCAAGGTGTGCGGCGAGTCTGGGCAGCCGCTGGTTGAGGAGGTCGCGTAGGACGGCCATGTCCACGGAGAGCGCGCGCAGGGTCTGGTCGAAGTAGCCAGCGGGCAGCACTTGCTCCACCAGGAAGATCATTATCTCAAATTCCAAGGCCTTGCATCGACTACCCTTGCCTGGGCAGGAAAAGGTGGGAGGGATTGATTACTTTTAAGGCCGGCTCCTCCTTGAACTCGGCCACCTCAAGCACCAGAGCTGCGATGACGTTGAAGCCTTGGCAGTAGCCGATTGTCTTGTTGAACCTCAATTGGACTCTCTTCGCGTACGTCCCAGTCAAACAAGAGAGGTCAAGAATACCTGGCATAGGCAAGTAGAACTCGTTTGAGCAGGATCCTCTCCTGCTGCGCCCTTTCTCCGATGCCGGACAAGCCGGACCATCCTGTTCGATGGAGGTCCTTGATGATCTGCTCCCCGAGTTTGTCGTCGTCGGGGTTGAGGCGGTCGTTGAAGGCGTCCCTGGCCACGACAGGCCAGTCCAGCCCTTCCGAGTGTATGTGGTGCTCGGCGAGGGTGAGCCAGAGTTTGTTGCGGAAGTGGTGGGGGACGCCGTCGGGGAGGCGGGCGACGGCCCGCATGGCCTCCAGCCACTGCGCATAGCCGCTCTCTGTTCCGGGCGGTTCCAGCGAGAACTGCAGCTTGGCATCCACGCCTGGATTGAATTTTCGTTTGATGGCATAATCGGACAAAAGCAGCTTTTTGGAGCATTCACGATAATTTGCAATTATATCGAAAGACAAAAGGCTAGAGACTTTATGTTTCCAATCTGGCAAAGACTGCACCGACACGACGCAGGACGGAGGAGAGGCCGGAGCGAGCTTTGCTGCTGGCCTGGTTGACCTTGGGCGCCTGGGCCAGCAGCCACTCAGCAGAGGCCGTGCCCGCTTTGCTCAGCATCCTCTCAATCGCACTCACACTCTCCATCACCCACTTTCTACACCTACCTCTCCCGCTCCTATGAGCCTGCCGAACAAATCACGAGGCTAATCAGCGCTGGCGTGGGCTAGGCTACCTCAACTGCAACGCGCCAGACAGGCGCCGAGCGAAGGGACTGAGATTGCAGCCTGGAGATTGGGGCGAGCCGCTAGAATAGGCATCCATGCCCTCCCCTATTCCCTTGCACAAATAGCGTTCCTTCACACCTTCCCAGCTCTTCCCCCTTCCTCACCAAGGTAAACACTTTCCTTCGCACGATTCCCATCCCGCCCCTCACCCCACACAAGCCATAAAACAGCAAAGCCCAAAATCCTGCGGCTTAGACGGAAAGAATCTCGTCAACGGACTGTTGTTGAAAGCGATAAAATGGACGGGGAAAGTGGAGATTGCAGTGAAAGAGAAGGAGAAAGGCCTTTTGTGACATCGATCTCGGCGGAGAGGCCTTTGAATGCGTCTGGGTGATGGAAAAAGAGCAGAAGCTGGCCAAATAAGGAAGCCTCGTCCTGCACGTAGGTATTGACCAGAGGGCTCAGGCCCTAGTGATAAAGGCGCTAGCTGGAACATGCATAGAATAAGCCCCGGCTTTTCTCCCTCCTTCCGGCCAAGGACAGCTTCATCCCTTTTTATTACGCCTGCAGGCGATGAAGCATGAAAAATTTGTGCCTGGAAGCGGAAAATAGGGTTTTCTGATGCCGACAAAATTGGGCCAATACGAGCTCTAGAGAGCGTAATGAAAGCGGACAGAGGAAGGCTGGGCTGAGCTGGGGGCGATGCATGAGCACTGGCCACCCTCGTCACTCCAAATAAATGGCTTCCGCGGCACACGGCCAGATCGCATTACCCGCATTTTCGTTCCCACGCACTCCAGTCACTCGCTCATGCTCACACAAGCCTGGGGCAGAACAGGCCCAAGCCCCTTCCCTCGACATGAATTTTTTTACGGCAAAAAGTGTGGTTGGGTGCCGAGTAAGGCAAAACATTTTTCACATTATAGCCCCAGAGTTTTTAGTTCGTTGTCTTACTTCGTTTGGGCGAGAGAGCATGTAGGACGGCGGTGAGAATGTTGGACTTGGCCTGAGCTCGGCTCTTCTGGTGATCGCGTCGTTTCAGCTGACGCACCAGGCGTTGGCTGGCCTCCGCAGTCTCACGCTCCAGCTCTGTTTTTAGGCGGCCGAGATCACGAGTAGCTCAAACAGATGCAATGGCCCATGATCATTTGGCAGTGAGTGAAGGGGAACTGAGGCAGTTGAGGTACTCGCGGCTGAGTTTGATGGGCACTTTCTGCTGAGGGATGTCGAGAAGACAGCACCCAGCTCCCCAACCAAAATAACAAAAAAATAAAAAAAAAAAAAAAAAAAAAAACAATATAAATAAAAAAAAAACAATAAAAAAAAAAAAATACAAGGCACAAAACAAACAACACAACCACCAATTCACAACCTTCCTCACAATAAAGAACCCCCCCGCAGAGAAAGCAAATGGGAAAAAAGGGGGGGGAGACACGGGCCCCAACGCCACAATGGCGTAGGGGCGCTTGGTAGCCTGAGGTTTCAGGTCCACCCCTCTGTCATCATCCGTACTACCTTGTCAATGGCTCAAAGTGATAAATACACAGCTCATCAGAAGCATTGGAGCACTGTCCAGGCTGAGTTCCTGGTGCTGGTTTGTCTGTGGCGGTAGGCCTAGACGCCAGCAGTGGGGGTGGCGATGGCTGTCCCTGTGCTGAAGATCTCCTTGCGGGCCAAGTGCGCCCAGAGCTGTCTGGGAAGCGCCACTGGCACCCATGGCCGACAGCGCATCATCTGCGGCCAGTGCAGCGGCAACTACTGCTTGGAAGGCCTCGACCGAGCCTTTACGCCACCAGGTTCCGCTCCCTTATCAGCCTGGGATTTGCTGAGTCAGGAGAGTGAGGGTGGTGAGCGGTCGACCAATTTCCAAGTGAATTGTCCTGAATGTGACATTGTGGCGTGAGGGGCCGGGGCTGAGCCACGCAGTATGCTGGAGCAGATGCTAGCGGCGGGGTATGAGGCGCAGGAGCCAGGGGCGGCGCTTGTGGTGTTCCAGCGCGCGCGCCAGGGCCCTCCTCCTCTTCAGAATGCTCCTCCTCAGCTTGCTCCTCCTCAGGTTGCTCCTCCTCAGCTTGCTCCTCCTCAGGCTGCGGCTGCTGGGGTGGACGTGCAGGCCCTTATGCAGCTTGTTCAACAACAGATGCAATTGGCTGCGCAACAGCAGGCGACGATTGATCAGCTTCTCCGTCAGCAGCAGGCCCAGGGCTTGGGAGCGGGCACAGGGGGCGGGGGTGGCCTGATTGGGGCGGTCTTGCCGCCAGCCACTCAGCCAGCTCCAGGCAAGACCCCGACGGCTCTCCCGAAGCTAACACACGACTTCCCCATTTTCGATGGGTCAGACCCAGCGGCTTATCCAGCCTTGAAGGACTGGATTTGTGTGCGTCTGGCGGGGAATGCGGAGTTGAAGGATGTGGACCGGTTCAGCTGGTTGCGGAACCAGCTGGACGGTAGGGCCCTGGCCAAGATTGCTCCGATTAGTCAGTTTTCGGACACAGCCTTTGCAGATGCCTGCAAGATCCTAGACGAGTGCTATGATAGGGCGGATCTGTTGAAAGCCTCCCTTTTCAAAGAACTAGCGGAGCTGGGCCTGGTGGAGGACGGGAGTCTGGAGTCCTTAGAGGAGTTCGCGGACTGTCTGCGCCTGGCCATCACTCGCCTGAAGTCGCTGGGCGTGGAGGACGCGGCGCTGGACACCCACGCCTTTGGTCTCTTCTCCAAACTTCCCGAGCGCCTGGGGCAGGAGGTACAGCAGCAACAACTCCGGGACAATCTTTCCCCAGTGCCCTCTATGAAAGAGCTCTTGGAGGTGCTAGGCAGGGAAATGAAGCTCCTTCGATCGGCCTCCGAGCACTCCACATCTTACTCCTCTGCTTTCTTTCTCTCCTCTCAGGGCAAACAGGCCAAGGGAAGGGGAGAATGGAATGGTGGGCAGAAAGGAGGGTCAGGTGGTGGTGCTGGGGCATCGAAGAGCGGCAGCGGTTCGGGGGCTGGTCAGGGGACTGGGGGCGGTGGCCGGAAGCGAGGCCTGCAATGCTACTTCTGTGGGGCCCCGCACACAGCCTCTGATTGCACCGTTTTCAAGACTCCCTCTGCTAGGTGGGCAAATGCAAAGCAGCGAGGGCTGTGTTTCGCATGCCTTCGGGACCATCCTGACAAGGGGGCTCAGTGCACTTCGAAGTATGGAGGGTGTAGGGTGAAAGGGTGTGGGCAGAAGCATCACTCGGCGCTGCATGAAGGCAACGGCTGGGGGATGGCGGGCGGAGGCCAGCAGGGCCCGCCCAGGGCTCCACAGGGACTGAGCTTGTCGGAAACTCTACACTGCCAGTACACCTCTTTCGACCCCACACAGCTCCAGCTCTCCGCACCCCCTTCCTCAGGTCAGCAGGTCTCCATTCTGGCCACTTTCACTGCAGGAGCGGCCAAGCCTGGCCAGTCCAGGGTAGAGTCAGTGCTCTTCCTGCTGGACTCAGGGGCTACAAATAGCTGGATTAGGGCGGACATTGCGAAGGCGCTGGGCCTGCGTTCCCTGCCGGCGGAGAACGTGAATGTCGCTTACGCAGGGACAGGTCAGAGGCAGCGCATCCAGACGAGACCGGCCTTTTTGGAGCTGGTAGGGAGAGACGGGAGTAGGCTGGAGGTGAAAGCATTCCAGGCCTCCGTGCTCTGCCCGGAGCTCATCGTCGGCAGTTTCCAGCTGTCCAGCCAGCTCATCGGGCGCATCGGCGTCACACAGTACGGCATCGCCAATTACCCTCCGGCCAAGGCCACCAGTCAGTCAGTAGGAGCGATTTTGGGGCTGAACGTGTATGAGAGGGTGATGGGGCCAGGATGTCCGGCGTCGGTGATTGGTGCAAACCTGTCCGCCTACCACTCTCTGTTCGGGACCATCCTCCGGGGCTCAGTAGCAGGGTCTGAGATACGTGTTTCTGATGGCCTGCTAGCTGCTCACTCGTCCTGCCACACTCTCTTCCATCTGGGGGCTAGTCCAGTGAGTCTGGACGAGTACCTGCATGAGCAGACAGAGCTGGATAAGCTAGGCATGGAGGAGGGTGTTGGTTCGGCGGAGTTGACGGCAGAGACGAAGACGGCGGAGCTGTCCCAGCGCATCACTCGCGATGACACCGGTGCCTTCCACGTCCCCTTGCCCTTCCGCGACAGCGCACCCAGTCTAGCCACCAATTTTTTCCAGGCCTACAACTGGGCTGTGAAGACTCACAGCCGGATGTCTGGGGAGGAGAAAAAGAAGTACTATGGGGAATTTGAGGCTCAGAAGGAGGCGGGTATCATTGTGCCAGTGCTGGGCGCTCCTCCCCAAGGCCACCTACTCCATCATCTTCCTCACTTTCCTGCCCCAGGGCCAAAAGTTAGGCCAGTGGTGAACGCCTCAGCAAGGTGCGGCAGTCCGCCTCGCTGCCTCAATGATCTGATAGATCCTGGACCCTCTCTTCTGACAGACCTAACGAAAGTTCAGCTGCTGTTGCGTCTGAAGAGGTTTGCGTTGGCGGCGGACTTGCGCAAGGCTTTCTACTCCATGCGGGTGTACCCCGAGTACCAGTCCGCTCTGCGCATCCTACTACCCATCAACTCCTCCCTACCCATCTCCGAGACAAACTTTGCCGTCTGGCAATACACTCGTGTCATAATGGGCTGCTCAGCCAGCCCATGGCTGCTCCAGGTGTGCATCAGGAAGTTGTGTCAGGAGGCGGGGGAGGGAGGGCATTTGGAGGGGCTGAGTAGGGCAGAGGTGGAGGCGGTGCCGGGGCAAACGTATGCGGACAACATCATTGTGGGCTTCGAGGATGCGGAGGACGGTGCCCGCCTTGCCAAAGGCCTGCGTCTGCTCTTTGCACAGGCGGCCTTTAACCTTTGCAGCTTCGGATCAAATGCAGAATCAGTGAAGGGGGCAGTTCCTCCAGAGGCCTATACGGGAGAGGGAGAGTTTAGGAACTTGGGCCTCATTTGGTGCCCATCCACTGACACACTCTCCGTGCCCACCCTGGACTTCTCCGACCTCACAGGCCCAGAGCTCACGGCCCGTCAGCTGGCTTCAGGTGTAGCCAGGCTGTATGACCCCATTGGCCTGTTTGCTCCGCTGACCCTTCAGGGGCGGTTGCTTATGCATCAGGTGCATGGGGAGTGTAAAAGCTGGAAGGCTGTGGTGCCAGAGGGTGTGGTGGGGGAGTGGGAGAAGCTGAAGGGGGAGTTGATGCAGACTTCGGGTGTGAAGGTGCCGCGGTGGGTGTTGGTGGGGAGCCAGGCGGTGGACCTGTTGGTCACCTCGGATGCCGGCGACCAGGCCTACGGATACGCCATCTACGCCTGTCAGCCCGATGCACCCATCCCCTCATCCCAACTGCTCCTTGCTCGCTCTCGCCTCATTCCCAGCCGTAAGAAGGGCCTCATAATCACCATCCCACGCTCTGAGCTTTGGGCCGCGGAATTTGGGGCCAGGGCAGCAGCGTTTGTCCAGAAGGCTTGCACTGGGAGTCTGCAGTTCAGGCGAACAGTGCATTTCATTGACAGTTCGGTGGTGTTGGCATGGCTGAAGGCTGGGGAGGCACCGAGGGTGTACGAGACGCGCAGGGTGAAGGCCATCCTCTCCATCTCCATCACCTCGGACTTTCGCTGGATCGCGACAGACCACAACCCGGCCGACTTTGTCACCAAGCCTCGCACTCTTTCTCAGCTACAATCCTCTCCACTCTTCTGGCAAGGTCCCCCTTTCTTCCTCCGCACGGAAGCCCTTTGGCCAGATTGGGCCCAGAAAGGAGCAGGAGAGAAGGAGGGAGAAAGGTGGGAGGAGTTGAATCCGGAACCACTGGAGGTGGTGTGCGCATTGCAGGCGGAGCCGGCCCCGGCCAAGGAGGCCGGGCTGGCTGGCCTCCTGGGCGTCAGTCACTTCTCCACCCTTCCGCGCCTGCTCACCGTCGGCTCCTACGTCCGCCGAGCAGCTAGAGCCTTCTTGGAGAAGAGGGGCGGACAGAATCGTCGGAACCCAGCCTCTATTCTGGAGGAACAGGTTGTCCGCGAGAAGGTGCCACCAGTGCTGGCATTGGAGAAGGAGGTAACCTTGCAGGTGTTGGTGGACAGTGTGCAGCAGTCGGAGTGGGCGGATCTGCGAGCATTTCTGGCCAGGAGCCCAGAGGAACAGGCAAAACGCCCGGGAGGGCAGGCAGAGAGGGAGGCCAAACAGTTGGCAGGCCAGGTGGGGGCATGGGTGGATGCAGAGGGGTGAGTTCGCATGGCTTCTCGGTTCTGGCGAGCGCCGGGGCTCGAGGGCACTCCGCCGCTTCTGCTGCCCCGCAATCATCCCCTCACCACTCTCATCCTCCTCCACACTCATACCTTTCATGGCCATGCCTTGAAAGGGGCGACTTTGGGACTGTTTAGGCAGCATTTCTGGGTTTTGGCAGGCGCTAGGGCTACGGCAAAAGCTCTGCGGAACTGCCAGCTGTGCCATCGAGCGAAAGCACCGCCTCTTCCAGCTCCCACCCATGGACAACTGCCTCCCGAACGCCTGGAGCGTCCTCATCGACCTTTCTCCTCAATCCTAATTGACCAGGCAGGACCGTTCAAGGTCAGGGCAGCAGGGAAAGTAGTGAAGCGTTGGGTGTTGGTGTTGAGCTGTGCGGTGATTCGGGCTGTGCACCTGGAGGTGCTGGCTGACTACTCTGCGGAGTCCGCCTGCAATGCCATGGAGCGTTTCTGGTCTAGGCGTGGAATGACAGAAGCAACAATCTACTTGGACAGGGCGACTGCATTTCAGTCTATGGCCAAGAAACTACAGCCCTACCTCAGCTTTGTCTCTGCCCAGCCGCTAGACATCTCCCAGTTTGCGCGGTCCCGGCCCCTCCAGTTTCACCTCATTCCCATACGTGCACCCTGGGTGAATGGCTGTTCAGAGTCCCTTGTGGGGCTGCTGAAAGAGTGCCTCTACCCTGTCCTGTTCCATCGTATGCTGTCCGAAGATGTGTTCCACACTGTCCTCTGCCGCATTGAGGCATCTTTGAACTCACGTCCGCTGTGCCCATTGTCTGATGATCCGCATGACTTCCGTCCACTCACTCCTAGTCTCTTTATCTCCCAGCCACTGTTTGTGGAGCCTGGCGAGGAGCTCACACCGCAGCGCCTAAGGGCGGGCCTGGCTAGGAAGGATGCAGTGGTGGCGGATGTGTGTGTGCGCTGGCGTTCAGAGTATGTGGGCTACCTTCGTCAGCGGCATCTAAATGCCTTAGGCGGGAAGGCCTCCCGCTGGGCTGAGCTGCTGCCAGTGGGCTCAGCGGCTCTGCTGAAGGAGGCTGCGCCACGCCAGTCCTGGAAGCTTGTGCGTGTGGTGCAGCACTTTCCAGACCCGGCAGGCATCATCCGCTTCTGCGAGGTGGTGGATGTGAAGAAGCGTGTGGTCCGGCGGTCAGTGACCCAGCTGGTTCCTCTGGAGGCTACCATCTGCGAGCTCCCACCTCCGCCTCTGCCAACTCCAGGCTTTCCCAATCCTTTGCTGCCTCATGACAGTCAAGTCCAGCGAGAGCGAATGGGGGAGTCGCAGCGGGGGGAGGAAGGAGTGGAGCCGCCGGCAGAGCATGCCTGGGAGCCGCACCCATGGAGGGCCTGCCGCAACCGCTGGTAGCAGGGACTGCAGTCGTCGGGAACTCTACCCCCATTTCCTCTTTTATCTATCAGTTTCAGTTTCAAGATTCTAGCCTCTCGTTTGTGCTGGTGCTATGATGGAGAGCGGGTGAGTCTGGGAATGACAGTGGGGTGAGAGTGGAGGTTGGAATGGATCTGGAGTGAGAGGACCTTTGGGACAGCCTTTTCCCTTCCCTTTTTCTGCTCAGCCCTAGCCTGTTAACCTCCGCATGCTAAATGCAGGGCCAGGCTGCCGGGCGCTTGGCGCTGGAAGGGAGCTCCTTAGCTCTCTCCAGCCCGCAGGGTCGAGGCCAGTTCCGAGGAGGCTGCGGCCGTCGGCTGGCCCAAGCGCGCCCGGCGGAGTGCTGCTTGAGCTTGCTCAGCAGTCCTCTGCCTCTAGTCCTGGTTCCCTTGCTTCCCTCCGAAAGCTGAGTGTGGGTGGTGGGTGAGTTAAGGGGAAGGGGCGAGTGGCTGAGCCTCCGGGACTTCAACAGCTCCCTCCTATCCAACTCCGCTCTCCTCGCCTGCCATCCTTCCACAACTCCCACCTCCCATCTGACTCTCAGCACTGAGTTTTAGGCATCAGTTTGTTTGTTCACATGATCTCCTTGCCTCCAGCGACCCATTTCTGTTCCATGCTTTCCCGAGGATTGTCAGCAGTGATTTTCATGTCTGAGAGTTTGTGTTGTTTCTCACTCATCTCCTGCTCGTAGGCTGGTATCCGTTCAATTTGGGCTTCATCTTCTTCTATGTCTTGCTGACCCCTTTGAGCAGTGGCCAAAGGCCCGGGAGAACTGGCGTAGGGGCGCTCGGGTGCCTGAGGTTTCAGGTCCACTCCTCTGTCATCATCCGTCTGTACCCTTTCAATGGCAGAATGATAAATACACAGCTCATCAGAAGCAACATGCAACCATCCAAAAACTCAATTGCCCATTCATAACTGGGGCGTTGTCGTGCCTAGGACAAGAAGCTCAAACATATTGCATGAAAGACAATAAGTTTTCAGAAATTTCGTTTAATCTCACAATGAGGCACAATTACAAAATTGGAACTTTTGTAATAACAGTTGTAATATATGGTACTAAATGGTACTAATGGTACCTGGACGGATGCAAAAGGTTTCTTAGCGAATGTGGCCCAACAAGCTACAGTCGTTGACACGTTTAGTGGGGGTATTAGGGGTAGCACAACAATTCCCCCCCGCGACAATTCCCCCCGACAGTTCCCCCCCGACAATTCCCCCCGGATAATTCCCCCCCGGCCAACCCCCCGACAATTCCCCCCCCACAGAATATTACATACAACCAGCCTTTTTTTATCCCTGTTATACCTATAATAATAATTTTTTATAGTTTTTGCTCGCCCGAAGGCCGCCTCCCGACGAGGGCAGTGCAGTCAGAGCTCTGGAGGCCGGAGGGCATGGGTGCGGAGGCCCCGGAGCGTAGCCTAGCATGCGAAGCATGCTAGGTGAAGCGTAGGGGCCGTAGCACCCGTGCCCGGAGGCCGGAGGAGCTCTGGCGCCCTGCCCGAAGCGGCGGGCGGCCAAGGCCAGCTTAAGCAGTTACCCCATTTTTGCGTCCGTCTGTCCGCATATATATATCTATATATATGTGTCTTTCCGGGGCCGGGCCTCCGCGGTTTTTCAACGAAATTGGCTAATTTTTTGCATGAAGGTCCTTCTGGGTGGTATCTCCAGGCCATTTTTTGGGATGGGCGTATTTTTTCGATTTTCGCCCAAAACTCAATTTTTTGATGTTTCAAAATACAAAAATTCATAAATCACTTGTTTTTCAATGAAATTGGCTGAATTTTGGCAGGTACGTCCATCAAGGTAATATCTTGAAGCTGGCAAAAGGAATCTCCGAAATATTAATTATTTCCCGATTTATGGCGAAAAACCTAAAATCTTGATGTTTCAAAAATGCGAACATCCATAAATCGATGGTTTTTCAATGAAATTGGCTGAATTTTGGCAGGTACGTTCATTAAGGTGATATCTTGAAGCTGGCAAAAGGAATTTCCGAAATATTAATTATTTCCTGATTTATGGCGAAAAACCTAAAATCTTGATGTTTCAAAAATTTGAACATCGATAAATCGATGGTTTTTCTATGAAATCAGTTGAATTTTGGCATGAACGTCTATCAAGGTGGTAAATTGAAGTTCAGAAAAGGACTTTTTAAAATGTTTATTATCTCTTTATATTTAGTCAAAAACCTAAAATATTGGTGTTTCAAAAATTCGAACATCCATAAATCACCGAGTTTTTAATAAAACCAGCTCACTTTTGGCAGTGATTCATATGGGTGGTACAGTAATGTTATTTGAGGTTTTTATTTGGACCAAAGGCCGCGCATCTTGGCGATAGCCGAGTATACCTTGTTGATGCTGTCAACACAAATTTTCTCCAAGTTGCCTGGTTTTTTCACAGCTGAGACACATAATTTTTTTTAGTTTAGGATTAAAATTTTTGGTTTTAGATGCGCCCAAGCCAAAAGAGTTGTGTTGCAGTTGTTACAGTGCCAAGACATTTAGATAAATCTTGTTGCAGGTTTCACTGAGCCAAAAACCTAGCAAAAACCTTGTCGCAGGTGTGACAGAGCCAAGACACTATAGTAGAAAATGAAAAATAGAGTTACATGTGTCACAGTGCCAATAATCAGTGAATTTTGCGTGTGATAGCTACACAAACTCAAGGCATGCTGCAGATGTCACAGTTCCAAGAAACTGGGAAATTCGGGTATAAGGAACTCTGAAAACAGTTTTGTGGGTGGTTAGAGTGAAGAAAAATCTTGGGCATAAAAAATTCTGTGGGGGGGAATTGTCGGGGGGGAACTGTCGGGGGGGAATTTTCGGGGGGGAACTGTCGGGGGGGAATTGTCGCGGGGGGGGGGGGGGAATTGTCGTAGAACCGGTATTAGGGCGCTATACCAGTTTTTTTTCAAATTTCTCGAATGGTACTAAAAATTTTTGGGAATTATTTCCAAAAATTACAGAATTACACCTTAATGTTTTTCGGCAGTTAGATCAAATTTGTCTAGTACCAATTGTGTTTCAAAAATGAGAACTAATGAATTTTGAATTTTGAACTTTTGAATTAGTACCAATTCCAGAAGGCAACACTTTTTTGGGCTTAATGCAGCTAATGCAGCCAAAAATGTATTTGGGTGAGATGCTCAAATTAGGTATGCGAAGAAAATTTGGATTTAAGCATAGGATGAGGCAACAGTTGCAATTGTTGAAAATGTTGCCAAGCCAAAGGTAATCGAAGCAGGAAGTTTTAAGTGGAGGAGAGTGGGGGAATGTTGGAGGCGGAAGCCCCTGAAGCCTTTGGCACATTAGCCCCGCCTCAACGCCTGGCAAATCTATTTTCCCAGCCTTTGCCTCATTTTCACTTCCTTTGCCCCATCTTCAGTTCTCCCAAGCATTTTCAATCACCACATCGCATGTAGTAATCGAGGTGAATGTCCAAGAGGCGCCTCGGAAAAAAGGCCTCCCGATTCCTGCAATGTAATAGAGTGGGAGGGATAGGCGGAGAGAGGGGCAGCGGATGAGACGGGCTGGAATTTGGGCGACCCCTCGTCATGTTCTCACACAGCCCAAGGAAGGGGAGGGAGGAGAGCGGAGCGGAGCGTCTGAGACACTGAAAGGCAGGCGGCGTCTAACGACTATCCCGGCCCTAAACTCACCGCCTAGCCCCCCTGCCCCCCTCCCCCCTACTACCCCCTGCCCCCAAACTGGGACAGGGCAATTGTGGAAGGATGCACGGGGAGGAAGGGCGCGGCGTGGCGCTCTGCCATCCCTCTTGACGCACTTTGATGCACCCTCTTTTCTGCCCTTACCCCCTCCCAACCTGTCTGCCCTGCCTCCCTATGCATGCCACTTGCCGCACGCTAAACTGACTCATCACTGTCTTCTCGGGAGCAAATGAAGTTTGAAGGTGCTACAAGTGCTAGCATGAGCTGGGACCCGGACTCGAGACGCTGGCGCTGCTGCTGCAAGTGTTGCCATGTCAAAGTAGGCCTTCTATTTTTCCTCCACCCATTTTCTCTCCTCAAAGACTGGGCCTTGAGACGGGTAGCATGATGATCGGCCTGCTGGAGCTGGTGCTGGCGGCGGCGGAGCTTGCACGCGCCGTCTGGGTGGCAGTCCAGTTGGCCAGTAAACAGCCAGATGAGGAAGGAATGATAGAGGAAACTTGGCCAATGTTGAGCTGTGTCTGGAGCAGTGCCTTGGGCTCCTTTAGGCGGCTATGTGGCCTACGCGGTGTTAGGGCCCGGCCTCATGCTTCTGGCCAGTCTGGGCCTCGTGTACGGCATTCGGAGGGAGAAGAGCTGCCTCCTCTCCTTCTACCTCGTCCTCAAGGCCTTTTCTGCTCCCACACCTTTCCATATTTCCATGAACCGGGCGAACTACAGGCGCTGTGGCTGTTCCTCTTCTCCGCCCTGTTTGTGGGCTGTCTGGTGCTGCGTCTGGTCTATCCGGGCGTTTATCAACAGGAGGTTCAACGACAGAGCCTCCTCTTTGCCTTCAACCTCTATCACACCACTGTTGTATGGAAGGACTTGGAGGAGCGGAGGTGAAAAGGAAGAGAAAGGCGTTGCAGGACTGGCTGGAGCCGATTGGAGTGGGATTGATATTTGTGATGGCGTTGAGCTTCTGCATTTCTGCCTGGTTCTTCTACGTTGTGGCCAGAGCACGACGCTACTGCCTCAACAAACGAGACGCTGGTAATCTACAGAAACTAATCTGAGGAACTAGTTTTTTTCCGATAATATAAATATGTTTATAGAGTATCTGTACAGCTATGAAGCATCGTATTTAATGTATTCGGAACTTCGGTGTATAGAATAATATAAAGTTTTTATTGCAGTAGGAGCGCATGCCATGTCAGCAGCATACGCTAGTCAAGGCGCTTATGCACAAGGTTAATGAACAAATAATCATTCACAGTCCATTCCGCGTGTTTCTCCAGGTTATGGCCAGTATGCTTACAATCCGCAGTACGGCTATGGCTATACTCCTTCTCCTGCATATCTTCAAAGCAATTTGTGATTTTATTCTTTTTATGGTGCTGCGTTTGTAAGGAAATAATACTATGTGTTTGATAAATCTAGTTTTTTGTTGCACTATCTGAACGATTGGAATGGCATGGCAAAACAAGTCTTGGACGCCTAAACTCAAGAATACTAGTTAAGGTGAAAAACTGCATCATCACGTTATCTGTCTCTAAGTTTTATCCGTCTTTGATAATTTTGAGTGATGATTTGTAAGAGAGTTTGTAGCTTGGACAAAGTTGAAAGTAGTGAAGGTTTTTGATGTAGCAATGATTTGTAGTATTTATGATGTAGTTGCGCAATTTGGGGTGTTAGGATTTGGTGGCTGATTAGCGGTAAGTGGCCTGGACTGCCGCATGTGTGTCGATTGGATGGAAGTAGCCTGGCAACTGCGCAGTCTCTACTCAGCTGAACAAAGGGCTGGATTCAATCTGGCGCTTCCACCGCGCATTTTGAGCTCTGCATTCACTTCCCATTCTTCCACTGCTGAGCAATACCCTTCTGCTGTCTTTTTGCTGCTGCTACCATGAACCATTTCGGCGCCAAACAGAGGGTCCGAATTTCTTCTTTGCTTTCTCTAACAGCTGATGCAAAGGAATAATTGTCAGAACAAAGTTGGTGTTGGGGAGATAGCGGAGATGAAGAAATCGCATGGTATCGTTCGGCTCGACGTCAGCTTCTGCAAAAACGTTCATGCCTTTTTTATCCAGCCGACAAAAGCTAATGCAAATTCCTTGCACTCTTCAGGGCATTTCAAAGCAAGGATATGTGCTCACTTAGATTTATTCAAATTGTATTGGAACGGTAAAGTGGAATCTAAAAACTCAGATTTCTTTCTGTTTGCAAGCGAACAGTAGACGTTGCAGATGAATGTGAAAGCCCAGCTGTATTTCAACGGGTCTGTGGATAGGACCAAGACGAGGTATTTTTTCCATTTTCAAAGGTTAGATATTTGAAGGCGTGGTTCTAGGTTCGTAGTTGGGGATCGCGTGGTGTTCGTGGCGGATGGAATCCCGCTTAGCGGTAACTGCGGCTATCGCGCTCGCAGCATCTCCAAAATCAAGTAGCCCTTCCTCTCTTCTGCCTATCCTGGCTCCATTACAGCGATGGTTAGCAGAAATATTTGCACCGTGGAGGCCATCGCCAATCACGTCAACAAATTGAACGCCTTCTTCCAACACCCGGCTCCGGAAGCCGGGGAGTTGGTGGATAGTTTGCCCAGTCAGTAGCAATTTCTTGCCCGCTTTTCAGAATCTTCTTCTCAACGAGCGCATTGACGGAGGATGTGGAGCTGACCTGGTTCGACAAGTCCGATCGCGACCTGCGCAACGTCATCCAACCTGGCGCTCATATCTTTGTCCACCTTTCTTCTATCTCCTTTCTTCAATCTGACAAAGCGTGGTTTTGTCAGCTCCAAATCATCCCACACGTGGACGAAACGACGAGCAGGATCCGCTGGACGACCATCAGGGCCAGTCCAAAGACGCTACAGCCGCTTCATCTCATCACGCCCAGCCCCTCTATGTTCCCCTCCTTCCAAAGCCCCTTTCACTCTCTCAACCCAGCATGCTGGCAGTGAGAGTCCCTCCAGTCAGAGTCCCAGCGGCCGAACGTTCCGTGACCACCGCCCGGAGTTCACAAGCAACCTCTCCGGCATCCTCATCAAGGTTCTTCTCCCCAGTCTTTTCTACGTTTGACCTACAATTTCTTTGAAGGTGAACGCGCAACGCTACGTCATCTACAGCAAAGCCATTGGACTTGCCTACGCCCCCCGCGCCAAACTTCCAGGTCCCAGCATTTACTCATCATTTAGCATCCGCATTTACTCAACTCAGTTTGGCTGTTCAGGCGCGGCCTTCTCTGCAGGAGATTGGGTGGCTTTCGACGCTCGCCCCAACAATCTCAGCAACCGCGAAGTCTCCTCTTGCTCTTGCAAGGCAGGAGGAGATGAATGGGTGGGATTGAGGCAGAGAAGTGCGAGTTTCTGGCCGATGATGTGGAGCTGGTGTCGGAAGAGAAGAAGCCCACGGTGAGCCTACAGAGCCCCGCAGGTCAATCAGACAAAGATCCTGTACTGCAGTACATAGTCCAGCGTGTGAGCAACGGAGAGCAGCTGGTGAAGGTGCGTGCTCGCGGTTTCCTCCTCAACACGGAAAGCTACCGCGAGTTTGCCGCATCCCCTCAATCCTCAAGAGGTGGTCAATCTGGAGCTTTGGCAGCAAATACAACCCTGGAGAGACGGTGACGAAGGGCTACGCCTACGTTGAGGCCCTCGGCCGCGTCAAACTCCCCATCAACAGCATTCGCCCCATCCTTGACTCCGGCCGTCCACTAAACCCCTTCCTACCAATCGAAATGGACTGCTTCTGGATCGATGTCTCCATACCATTCACAGCCTCTTTTAGCTTCCCATTAACTGAAATGTCCAACTTGAGCCGAAGGAGGGGCGGCAGGCGGACCTCTGCTGGAACGCGGGGGAGACGAACGTGGTGGTTACGGGTCGGGGTCGGAGGAGCGCAGCAGTCTCCTCACCGTCGAATGGGGCTCGTGTGGACAAGGTCGGCACCGGCTTTGCAATCATCTCCATCCCCGCCCTTCACAAAGGCTCAAGCCTACATGACCAACTTTGTTCGCATCTTTGCCAATCTTTACACCCCTTCCACTGCCTTCTTCTTTTTAGGACTACTACCGACCCTTCGATGACTTCAAGAAGAGCCTGCGCGAGGGCAGCCTCCTGCGTCTCAGCTTCACACCCTCGGTTGACCTCTTCACACTGTCCATCAGCCAGCTCCACCTGCTCTACCCTGCCCCAGGCATTCGACGACCGTTGTTCCTGGCGCGCAGTTCTCGCATCCAAGCTCCACTTCAGCGGCACCCGCCTAGAGGACTGTAAGAAGCAATCGCTGATCCGATTTTCGCAAGCCAACCTTTCGTTGCAGCCAAGCAGTCACACCCGCTGGAGAATCCGTTGCACGAACTCGGCGGCAGCGCAGACCTTTGGAGTGACATGATCCATCTGCACAGCCGCGATTGCCAGATTCCCAAGGTTTCTTTACCTCCACCCTCACTCTGACCCCCAGTATTTCAAAAGGATTGCTGAAGGAGGAGGAGTCCTGCTATCGCGTCGTTCCTTCTCTGGAGACAGAGCTGCGTCGAAGCTTCGGAAGAGATGCAGAAGCTTCTGCTGGAGGAGGACGGCCTACACGATCTATCCTCCGACAGCGACGTCGAA
>JASANA010000141.1:0-19926 GCA_030248095.1 Ptycholaimellus sp. GST1_10
GAAGATCGTTTCTGGTCCATGATGGCCGATGAGGGCAGGGGACTGGTGATTGGTGAGCCGGAGCGTAGGCAGGGTGGAAGATGTGCGTGGATGGCGAGGCGATAGGCCTGGCTGTAGCGGTAGTAGACGAGGGGGTTGATGGAGGCGGAGGTGAGGACGAGGAGTGAGAAGCTCAAATGAAAGTAAAGACCTGGAAGATCGTTTCTGGTCCATGATGGCCGATGAGGGCAGGGGACTGGTGATTGGTGAGCCGGAGCGTAGGCAGGGTGGAAGATGTGCGTGGATGGCGAGGCGATAGGCCTGGCTGTAGCGGTAGTAGACGAGGGGGTTGATGGAGGCGGAGGTGAGGACGAGGAGTGAGAAGCTCAAATGAAAGTAAAGACCTGGAAGATCGTTTCTGGTCCATGATGGCCGATGAGGGCAGGGGACTGGTGATTGGTGAGCCGGAGCGTAGGCAGGGTGGAAGATGTGCGTGGATGGCGAGGCGATAGGCCTGGCTGTAGCGGTAGTAGACGAGGGGGTTGATGGAGGCGGAGGTGAGGACGAGGAGTGAGAAGCTCAAATGAAAGTAAAGACCTGGAAGATCGTTTCTGGTCCATGATGGCCGATGAGGGCAGGGGACTGGTGATTGGTGAGCCGGAGCGTAGGCAGGGTGGAAGATGTGCGTGGATGGCGAGGCGATAGGCCTGGCTGTAGCGGTAGTAGACGAGGGGGTTGATGGAGGCGGAGGTGAGGATCAGGAGTGAGAAGCTCAAATGAATGTGAGACCTGGAAGATCGTTTCTGGTCCATGATGGCCGATGAGGGCAGGGGACTGGTGATTGGTGAGCCGGAGCGTAGGCAGGGTGGAAGATGTGCGTGGATGGCGAGGCGATAGGCCTGGCTGTAGCGGTAGTAGACGAGGGGGTTGATGGAGGCGGAGGTGAGGACGAGGAGTGAGAAGCTCAAATGAAAGTAAAGACCTGGAAGATCGTTTCTGGTCCATGATGGCCGATGAGGGCAGGGGACTGGTGATTGGTGAGCCGGAGCGTAGGCAGGGTGGAAGATGTGCGTGGATGGCGAGGCGATAGGCCTGGCTGTAGCGGTAGTAGACGAGGGGGTTGATGGAGGCGGAGGTGAGGACGAGGAGTGAGAAGCTCAAATGAATGTGAGACCTGGAAGATCGTTTCTGGTCCATGATGGCCGATGAGGGCAGGGGACTGGTGATTGGTGAGCCGGAGCGTAGGCAGGGTGGAAGATGTGCGTGGATGGCGAGGCGATAGGCCTGGCTGTAGCGGTAGTAGACGAGGGGGTTGATGGAGGCGGAGGTGAGGACGAGGAGTGAGAAGCTCAAATGAATGTGAGACCTGGAAGATCGTTTCTGGTCCATGATGGCCGATGAGGGCAGGGGACTGGTGATTGGTGAGCCGGAGCGTAGGCAGGGTGGAAGATGTGCGTGGATGGCGAGGCGATAGGCCTGGCTGTAGCGGTAGTAGACGAGGGGGTTGATGGAGGCGGAGGTGAGGACGAGGAGTGAGAAGCTCAAATGAATGTGAGACCTGGAAGATCGTTTCTGGTCCATGATGGCCGATGAGGGCAGGGGACTGGTGATTGGTGAGCCGGAGCGTAGGCAGGGTGGAAGATGTGCGTGGATGGCGAGGCGATAGGCCTGGCTGTAGCGGTAGTAGACGAGGGGGTTGATGGAGGCGGAGGTGAGGACGAGGAGTGAGAAGCTCAAATGAATGTGAGACCTGGAAGATCGTTTCTGGTCCATGATGGCCGATGAGGGCAGGGGACTGGTGATTGGTGAGCCGGAGCGTAGGCAGGGTGGAAGATGTGCGTGGATGGCGAGGCGATAGGCCTGGCTGTAGCGGTAGTAGACGAGGGGGTTGATGGAGGCGGAGGTGAGGACGAGGAGTGAGAAGCTCAAATGAATGTGAGACCTGGAAGATCGTTTCTGGTCCATGATGGCCGATGAGGGCAGGGGACTGGTGATTGGTGAGCCGGAGCGTAGGCAGGGTGGAAGATGTGCGTGGATGGCGAGGCGATAGGCCTGGCTGTAGCGGTAGTAGACGAGGGGGTTGATGGAGGCGGAGGTGAGGACGAGGAGTGAGAAGCTCAAATGAATGTGAGACCTGGAAGATCGTTTCTGGTCCATGATGGCCGATGAGGGCAGGGGACTGGTGATTGGTGAGCCGGAGCGTAGGCAGGGTGGAAGATGTGCGTGGATGGCGAGGCGATAGGCCTGGCTGTAGCGGTAGTAGACGAGGGGGTTGATGGAGGCGGAGGTGAGGACGAGGAGTGAGAAGCTCAAATGAATGTGAGACCTGGAAGATCGTTTCTGGTCCATGATGGCCGATGAGGGCAGGGGACTGGTGATTGGTGAGCCGGAGCGTAGGCAGGGTGGAAGATGTGCGTGGATGGCGAGGCGATAGGCCTGACTGTAGCGGTAGTAGACGAGGGGGTTGATGGAGGCGGAGGTGAGGACGAGGAAGTTGCTCACGTCCAGCAGAAAGCTGAACCACCTAGTCTCCTCCACACTGCAAAAAACCAGCATTTACCTACTTTTTCACAGCTTACTTTGTGAAGGGACAACTGTTGAAGTGAGGAAGCAAAGGAAAAAGTAAAAGTGAAAGAAAAAGAAATGGATTTGATTGAATGATTTAAGAGGCGTTTTTGGCAGGCTCAAGAATCCTAGAAATGAGCGCGGACATAAATTTTTGACCCCCTTTTTATTACGGATTCTGAATCTCCATACCTTTTTATGTAATTTTACCAAAATTGGGCAAAAAATATGCAGAAATGGGCTCACAACAGGTCCAAACGTGAAGGAAGGTCCAAATTTTGTGAAAATTTGTTTTCGTGAGCTAAAGTGACAAAAATTTGAAATTTCCTGGTCGTTTTCACTAAAAACCCATACATTATGGGTATCGATCGAATGCTGACAATCACTCCAATCCGCCTTTGACCTTTGTTTGGCTGTATATCATGTCTGGGCTGAAATATGGTTATTACATCAAGTACTAAAAGTTTATTTTTCCTGTTTCATAAAATCATCAATTTAACCAATAATAAACCATCAAAAAAATTTCCAAATAGGCTTTTATTTCAACCCAGACATTATATACAGTCAAACAAAGGTCATAGGCGGATTGGGGTGATTGTCAGCTTTTGATTGATACCCAGCTTTTGATTGATACCCACTCTGTATGAGTTTTTAGTGAAAATGACTAGGAAATTGCAAGTTTTGTTACTTTAACTCACAAAAACTAAAATTTTCACAAAATTTCGACCTTTTTTCACGTTTGGAGCGGTTTCGAGCCCATTTCTGCATATTTTACGCCCAAATTTGGGGAAGTTACATTAAAATGTATGGAAATTCAGAATCTGTAATAAAAAAGGGGGGGGTCAAAAATTTATATCCGCCCGATTCTTGGTCCTCTCAGAAAGCGTCTCAATAATCAGCTACCAATTGTCTGCTGATCAGTTGATTGAAGAGGCCAGTGTGTAGAAAGAGAAAGAGCTTCTAAACTGGTAGAGGACTTGCAGGATGGCGAGGACCATGGAAAGGGTGTAGAAGATGAGAAAGAGGAAAACGATGAGCAGCATCATCTGCGTTGTCCTGCCCTGGCCTCGTCGAAGCAGACTTTCGTTGCGGCTCTGGCGTATAGACGATCGGCCGCACGCCTGAGAATAGGCCAGCTTCAGCCTGGACGTCAAGCATCATGAGAAACCTCAGGGCTGGAGTTGCGCTTGGGGAAGCGAGAGGGGGAGAGGGAACGGGACATCTTGCGGTTCAGTGGGCCGCTGGTGTAGACGGTGAGCAGACGTCGCCTGCCTTCTACACTCGACCCAACTGCAACGATCGGAACAGACTGAACTGATCAGGCTGCACATTTCTCTTGGCTGCTTACGCATGGAACTGGCACTGGACACGCGGGCAGATGCAGAGCAGCCGTTGGAGGACGGCGAAATGCCATTGTTGACTACAGACTGAAATCCCTTTTCTTTCCTACATTTTCAAACACTGAATTCTATTGACATTTTTGTAAACATTAGCAACTTCCATCACTCATCACCAATTCAATCGGGCAACTAGTTGCACTAAAGATTGCAGAGTATAAAGTGGAGAAGCGATACGGATTGAGGTCGATGGGAGAGCTTGGGCGACGAGGTGCGTATCTTGGGCACTGAGGAGGGGGCGTAGCGAAGGCGCTGTTGGTTGGCACGGCGGACGGTGGCCACAATGCAGGAGTTGAGGATGAGCAGGACCACGAAGGGGCCCAGGTGCAGCAGGAACATGTCCAGCCACAGGGAGTACACGTGGGTGTAGTAATAGTTCCCGGCCAGGTTCGCTTCCGCTATCAGCAGCTCTGAGCCCTTCAAAGCTCCGCAGAAGTTAGGCGAGAAGAAGAGTGGAGTAAAAAGAAATAGCCTGAAACAAGGTTCCCGGCTGAAAGGGCACCACGCGGTACTCCCAGAAGCGGCAGAGGTTGAAGGCCAGGGCGAAGAGCACAATGCCGGACAGACAGCACAGGCTCCCGTCCACCTGGCGCCCAGAGAGGGTTTGAGGAGGGGCAGGGAGAGGAAGAGAAGAGGAACGGTGCAGAAGCGTGAGGCCAGGAAGGGGCGGGTGACGGCCAGGAATCGCTCGAAGGCGATGCCCATGTGAGTGCTGACGCCGGCTGTCTGAGCCATCTTGTTCACCGGGTAGAAGTAGGCCGTGGCGAAGGCTTGCCAGTTCAGGTACTTGCACAGCTCCCCCTGCACACCCACTGATGTACTCTGGCAAGGGTAGCAAGGGGGGAGGTAGAGGCAGAGACCTTGTAGTAGAAGAGGCCGAAGGGTAGGGTGGTGAAGATGCCGGAGATCTGCAGGGCGATATCGAAAGCCGCCAAACCGCAGATGAGGACGTTGATGGCGGAGCGCTGGCTTCGACGCGTGAATACATACAGCGTCAGCGAGTTGCCTGCAACTTCACTCGCTGTCAATTAGGTAAAAGACAAGTACAGATTATCATCAATCAATAAGTTTCAATCAATCAAGATCACCAACCGAAGGCCCCAAAAAGGCTGACGATGAAAGAGGCGAGCCAGACGGAGAACTTGCCCTCACTCGGCTCCCAGAGGCACTGCAGGCCCCCCATACTCCCGTTCCCACTCCCATTGCTCATGTCAGCTTGCGCGGCCTCTGGAAAAAGGCAGCCCGAAGAGCCTCTTCTTGCATGAAAGCGAGGAGCCCTCTTGGCCCTAATCGACCCTCTTTCCCCACTTCCTTCTCCTCAAGTCAGCCCCCCCCCCCCCGCCTCCCCAAAACTGCACTTGGCCTTCTCAGCGCGCCCTATCAGCCCACCCCGATCTTTCGGAGGAGCGACAACAGACGCTCCGGGAGTTCATGGCGCAGGGCAGAGCCATCCATTTCCCGCCCCTCATGCTCAGCAGGAGAAAAAGGGGCACAATGCAGACGCTGAAAATGACGCCGCCGGAGATCTCTCCAGGAAGACGAGCCTATTCATATCCGTCTCGACGAAGAGGGCCTTCTTCTTTCTTTTATCACAGCCTGCGGCCTTCATCAAACTCTTTCGCTCAGAATAACAACTTCCCATATTGCACCGCGGAAAAGGGATGAAAACGACGAAAAACATATCATCCAGACGAGGACAGGTTTTGGGTGGAGGCAAAGGTAACCTCCTCGTGACACTTCTTAAAACCTTCTTCCTTGTGCCTGGATTAATAACACTCGACCGCCATCCATGCTTTGCCAATTTGTGCCTTAATTAAAGAAATAGGCAAAAACAGGTGAGGCCTGGAAAGTTGAGGAGTAAATTAAAAGAAAGCGGGTGGAAAGAATGCAGCAACTGGGGAATAGAAGGCTGGCTCTGCGGGCGGAATAATACCGGGCCGCCCTTCAGCCAGCTAGCCTCCTGTGACGCGCCAAATTAGGCCCCGCTCCTGGCCTCCTTTCCCTCTCTAAGCCTCTCTCTTTTCCATTCCTCAAGTGCCTCCTCCCACCCACCGCCAACCTCCACACACAACCCTCCTGCCCCTCCCCACAATCAGCCTGATGCGAGGAAATCTGGCAAGCAGAATGGAGCAACAAATACTTCGAGGCACATTAGCCTGATTTCCAAGCTCCAGCTCTGAGGCTTTTAAGCAGCTTCGTCCGCCCTTTCAGCCAACTGCTGTGGCATTTTTCAAGTTGTTCTTCAACAGAAGCAACTTGTTCCGAGATCCGTGGAAGCTGTAGAGTATTCCAGAGTCCTCTAGATCGGACAATTATCAAGCTACAGGCTGATGCATGAATATTTTAGTTAATTTTACTTGAAGAATTGGAAAATATCGACTGGGCTAAGACAATAAAACAACAGATAAAAGATAATTTTGGCAAATATTTGTCTAATTATGCCTAGCAATGAGAACGCTAGGGAATGGTCTCAAGACAAAAATAAAGCTAAATGAATAACATGTTTGGCGCTAAAATGAATGACAGTCATGTGGGACCGCAGCTAGCTAGTGCTAAAGTTGGCTGCTTCATGACCTAGCGGTAGAGGGGAAGAGCAAATGCGTCAAACAAGCATTGGCCCCGCATCATGAAGTTACCGAAAAGTATTATTTTTGTCGTACCTACCTACCCTAACTACCTCAATGAAGTTGCATGAGCTGCTCGAGCGAAATCGTACGAATTGCATTTGGAAATAATTGAAATTCTTCACCTGCTTTCATTTTTGGATTCATTCCAAATCAGGCCATGCATGGGTTTGTTAGGATTTTAAAAAGAGGTGTCTTAACTGTTTAATAAATTCAATTCAGTCCTAAACTAAAACAAATTGCGGAAGCATTATTTTTCGAATACTGAAAATATAAAAACTTGAAAATATTTATTGAGCAGTTGGCCATTTTTTATAGCAAATTGGCTTATTACAATCTGACGAGTTTCTTTCACGGCCACAGCAAAAATGGAAAATCTAGTGAAATTTTAGATCTAGTTATAATGGCAGAAAGGCATCGAAACTCTAGACTTTAGGATATCTGATGCTTACATTGGTGAACGAGGAAGAAAAGCGAGAAATGAGATTACTTTTTCCGCCCAAAGGAACCTTCCCGAGGAATAGTTTTTTGATTCACGAGGTTTCATGGATAGAGTTGGAGCGGTCATGAATTGCTAAGCTCTCAAGGACCTGCAGTCACGCTTCGTATCGCTTGTTAGGCCTTCAAGGTGACACTTGAGTTTTACTTATCAATAAATTTTTATGATTCATTCATTTGAATGATCCCATCAATATGCAAAAGTTGCTTCCAACTACTGAAATGTCCTGGGGCCCATGTCAGAGGCCAACTCAAAATTTACGACAATTTTTACAGTAAAACGCCTCGAAACCAGCTGAAGAACAGCTTAATGGAAGTTCCGCGCCAAACTAGTAGTCCAAGGCAATAAAAGTCGAATGGCCTTGCATAAAAGAAGCGGCTAAAAATTAGACCAGCTGTGTGGGAGCCCTCCTAATCCTCGGGCACACAGGATAGAATATAAAGAATGGCGGAAGCAAGGAACGGGTGTGCGGGGATGTGGGCTGTTGAAGCCTGGCCACCAAATGTTTCCCCGCCTGTTGTTGTTCGCGCTGCGTCCCACACTGGGCGCTTCACGGCACCTGTCGCTGCTTTTCATGCCACAGCTAGATGCAATTTCTTTCATTTGCGGGTTCCATGATTTTGCATGCCCGTAACAAACACCTGCATCCAACAAAACATTTCCTAATCTTTGTCAAAAGATCTGTGAAAGTTTCAGAAATTTCCAAACATTACTCTAAACATGGAAGCGCGGAAATGAGGTGGAAGAGCGAGGTAATCACAGAAAGGAAAAGAAGGGGAGGAGAGGTTCAGAGACAAAGACTGGCAATGAAGGCTTGCAGGAAGCCCAAGCCTTCGCCCGTTTTACTGCTGCAATAAGTCAGCCTGTTCTTTTTGTATCAGGGGCAAATTGTCATCTGATACCTGCCTACTGGCCTTTTATGTGCGGCGCAAAAAACGTCAGCAAAAATGGTGATCACATGGGCTAGGGTTTCGGCAAAAAATGAGCTCTGGCCAATCGCCTGGATGCAAGGGCGAATGCAAATTTTGGTTTTGGGAGGGCTTGGAAAAATTTGTTCTGACTCTCTTAGTGCAGAAACGTTGTTTACATCAATCCACATCCCGATGGGCCAAAAGTTCGTATTGGAAATTGGTATTGCGCTTTTTACTTTCGAAAATTCGGGGTTTGGACGAAAAATATGTATCTATGAGCGGGAGTTAATTCTCACAGCACCTGTTGTAGTAGCAGCTACTGCGTATGAGTCCAGGAAACAGCGAACCTGACGAGGAAGGGCTGGGCGAAGCAGTGTTGGCGGGCAAAAGTGTCCCGCAATCGTCGCAGCTCCAGCAGAGTTCGCAGTTTCTGGCTACGCGGGTATAGGTCGATCTGTAGAGGGGCAGGCCTAGATAAATTGAGGGCTGGTGCAAGGAGTGTATGAATAGCCTTGGTCATGATGAGAGCATAGTCGATGCCTAGGCTCTCCAGTTTCTTGAGGACCACAATATCCGTCTCCTTCATTCCCTGCTCGCAGTTGAAAAGCAGGAAGGCACAGCGAAGACTGCAATGCACAACGCTCATTTTCAGATCTATTTGTGCAGTTACAATTGAGGTGGCTCTGCCTGCAAAAAAGAAATCGAAGCGCAGTAGTCTCTTATTTCTACTGTAATCATAACGCAAGCTTCTCAACACTAGGCCATCTAAACGCGGCTTTAGAATTCCGTTGAAATTTCATGAATTTCATTAACTACCTCCTTCAAAATATATCCAAGCGGCCAATGTCCACCAACATTATAACAATTGCTATGATGATAACTGGATGATTGCACTCACTTCTGTCTTCTGGTGAGGTAGGCGCCAGCCGTCTGAGCAAAGGAGGCGGGCTGATTGAGGCCGTAGCCGGGCATGTCCACCAGCACCATGGCCTGACCTACCTGTCTTCCCCAATTGTTGCAAAGTGGGAATCCCAATGGAGCAAGAGGCAAGTCAACCTGAAAGAAATCGACGGTCTTGGTGTGTCCAGGCCGAGCGGAGGTGGCAACGCGTAGACGGCTGTCATGGAATAGGCCAGCAATCAGCGAGGACTTGCCCACATTGGAGTAGCCCATCATGGCTATCTCAAACCGAAGCTTTCTTTGAGATGGAAGCAAATGAGTATTTGTCTATTTGCGAAATCTTGATGAATAAAGTGTAGGAAGTGAGAGAGAGGTGAGAAGGCGTTGAGGAAACCTCGGGCAGGCCAAGGTTGGGGCAGTGGGAGGGATTGGAGGCCCGGGCGGCGCAGAAGATGCCGCGGCCGCTCTTGTCCGCAAACAGGCGCTGCTTGGCCTCCAGCTCCGACCTACTCGGCTGGAACTGACGCTCCTCCGGCAGCAGCAAAGGTTCCTGCAGCTTTTTGGGTCTTGGCTTGGGATAGGGTGAGGTTGGGTGATAGGTTGCGGCCGCTGTTTAGACGAAATAAGCAAAGCGGGTTGAAAGCAAAGTCTGATGAGGCACTGCAATGGAAATCTGGCCAACCTGGACATACTGCTCCAGCTCTAGAATGGGATCGGCGTAGTAGGCATCTTTATCGAGGCCTCCTTTCCGCATCCTGTCCAGCCCACTTTTCAGCCTCCGACATGGCAGCAACAGTTCCCTCCTGCTTCCAAACACTCGCTTCATGCCTCTTCAAAATTATTCTTCTATTTCCTCTTCTTTGACAAACTTGTCAATTATAATTTTGTGACTTTTCAATCGCATGTTTCAAATAAGTAGTCAGCAAGAAAATAATTTCAAAGTAAAGTTAATTTTATCGCTGGCAGTCTCAGCCTCATTTTCCAAGTCTATGCAATCTGCGCAATAGTCAGAAGACAGGAGGACCGTAGCCTAGTGACGCGCACGCGTTGCGCATGGGCCTAGAGCGCAAGCGCAACCGCAGGGCAGCACACACCCTCCCCCATAGCCCCAGCCATTCCATTGAGGCAGGAGCGCAGGCAGACACCGAGACACATCCACCCCGCACCTCAGCTCCCTCAGCCACTGCTCTCAGTTCCCTCTCCGGCCTCGTCAGAGCTCCTCCTTCCAGCAGCGCTCCCACACTCGCCACCATATCGCCGAAAAGCAGTCCCATGGAGCGTCGCGGCGGCAAGCGTGGCGCCGAGCGCAACGGCGGCGGCGGCCCCGACTATCGACGCACCGATCGGTTACCCTTCCCTCCTCCTTCTACAATCCTCTACATCCTCCTCTGCAACCTCATCGACCCTCCGACACCCGCCTATCGCTGCCTCATCAGTCGTGCGGGAGGAGTGGGAGTTGGGAGGGAGGAACTGGGGGACTGGGTGGGGAGGAGGATGGAGGCAGTGATGACTGGGCAGAGGTCGGGAGGGTGAGGCTGGACTTGTGGCCTGGGGGATGGGGTTGTGGTTGGTGGGTGGGCTACGGTGGGTGGGAGTGGATGGGATGGATTGGGAGTGGATGGGAGGCGGCTGTTTGCGGAAGCAGCGACGGTGGACTCAGGCGTCGTCGATTTGCATCAATCTACGCTCTTAGTGGCCGTGAAGAGGGTGTGGATGGGGAGCATCTGGTATGGGTAGGGGATGGGTGTAAGGCGGAGATCATTCCAATGTGGGACTGGCAAAGACTCGGCCTTTTCTTCCTGCCCTGGCCAATGCGACCCTGGTTAGCGCCAGGCAGAAGCCTAACGGATCAGTCAGATTTCGTTTCTTTGAAGACTGAAGAATCGTCTGTGTGACGAAACGTCAAAAATCTAAAAAAGAATTAAAAATCTTTTATGAATTTTCAATCAATCAATCAATTTAGCGAGCAGATAAATTTCAATTTTTTATGCATTTTTCAAATTTATTTTCTCAAATATATCTTTAAAAAATGTTTTGTAATCAGATCAGTGTGTCTGATTCCGTAATTCTGCATTTTCACAAAATACAGAATTATAAAATACAGGGTATTTTGATTTTATAAAATTGGGCCGATTCTGATTTTATTCTATTTATTCCATAAGTGTCGCTTTATTGCATGCTGCCTTTAGTGTGCGCCACAAACTAAAGGCGACACACAGCCAAGGCATAGACTGCAGTAACAAGATAAAAACGTTGCTGCAAGCGAAAAAACATTGGCTGTGTTTCGCTTTTAGTACGTTTCGCCTTTAGAGCGAGTCTCTGTATTTTCAAAAAATACAGAATTATAAAATACAGGGTATTTTGATTTTATAAAATTAGGCTGATTTTGATTTTATTCTATTCCATAGGATTTCTCTGAAGCAAACACACTGGTCAGACCACGTTTGATAATTTTCTAAGAGTTGCATATGGCCGCAAGTAAAACTAATGACGAATGCAGTTAAGGTAATGATTAAATAGCAGAACAAAACATGATTTAAACGTCTGTAATACTTTTAGAGGTACTTACGTTTGTCAGAAGTATAAACTGAACCAAAAAATGTTGTCAACTAGAAACGATTAACTCTTGGTTAAAAAGTAAAACAGGCTTCTTTTTGGCTTATTATTTCAAATCAAAAATTGCTTCCAAGTATTTTAAGAGCCTCGCCAGAGGAATTGTTTACCCCATATATTCACCACATTTAATAGTTAGTTGTATTTCTGTTACCCCCCTCCCCCCCTGAAATAAGTCTATGACTGTATCACACAGACAGTTTTGTGTGATAGAGTCATCTCGACTGCAAATTAATGTAGTGGTGTCACTTGGTCATTATGTGCACGAATTGTGTCTAGCGTAAACAAATTAAACAAAAACCCTTATTTCGGTTAATATTTTGGCGATTTTTCCCAAAAGAAAAAAAACATAAAGTAAATTGTTCTGCAAAAAACGACTTTTAAGCAAAATTGGTTTTTTAAATCATATTTATTGTTTTTAAGCTAAACATTTAAAAATATTTCAAAATTTTGGACTATGCACTATCTTGTTCTCCTTATGACTTCCTCCCCCTAATGAATTCACCCACTTAGCATGCCATTCACCAATTTTTGTGTATGGTAAGGTTTTATCAAAGCCTTTGACATCATTGCAATTGAATGAACCTCGACTGAACCTTGAAGCTTGCTTGAGTTTTTCCAAGCTGTTTCAAGTTTAGCGAACACTGAGCCATTTTTACAGAGCATTCAGCAGTTAATGGTAAAACATTCTATGTAGGGGATTTCTCAAGTGGGAGCAGTGCATGGGTTTCATTTGTCTATTTTCATTATTTTCAAATATTGAAAATTTTCGCTGATCCTCTAAAGCCCACTATTTCCTGGAACTTAAGTTTTTGATCATAACTCGCTAACATATCAACATTTTATCACATTTTTCACCATTTTACGAATTTTCTGCATTTTTGAGCTACATTTGCCAGCTGATTAGCGAATTTTTCAACAAGTGTACTGTTTCGAACGGCGTTTTTTGAGTGTTTTTTGCAATGCGTTATGCGATCGCTAATTTTGAAAACCTGCATGCGACAGCTGATGCATACTATAGTTTTTTATACCATCTTGGTTCCCCATTTTTCAGTATAGATATTTTCCCCCACCTCAACATGCCTCCCACTGCTGGGGGGTATGAACATGCCTGAGATTAGGGCCTGGGGGAGGCTGATGACGGCAGCTAGTGTAGTAGTTGGGGGTTGGTGTAGGAGCGAGCGTGGTGATCGTGGCGGAGGGGCGTACATTCGGGGCGGGGATGGCGGGCGTCTGAAGCCGATGCCGGCGCTGGAGGAGATCGAGGCCACGAAGAAGAAGTTCACGGGCCGCTGTCGCCTCTTCGTCGGCAACCTGCCCGCCGACATGGAGGAGGCCGAGCTCAAGAAGCTCTTCCAAGAGTTTGGCGAGATCGCGGAGTGCTACATGTCCGGCAAAGGATTCGCCTTCATCCGACTCGTTAGTGCCCTTTCTTTGCCCTGTCCCACTCTACCCTTCATCCTACCCTTCCCAAACTCATTCCCACTCCCTATACTACCGTAAACCAGCCTCTCTGGTCAGAGAAGTTGGGAAGAAGAAAGAAGAAGAAACTTGGCAAAGAAGAAGCAGAAAAAGGCTGAAAGGACTGAGAAAAGAAGAATCAGACAGAGATTGATGGTGAGGCATTGTGCGAATTTCCAGAAGTCTTCCCGGGAGGGTTCCATTTATTCCTTTCCGGAATGGAGTTTTCTGGTGCGTTTCCATGCAAGATATTGGGTCTACGCAAAGTAGTTTTCAAATTGTTTTTGCCATTTTGGTAGGGGGGGGGGGCAATTGCCTAAGGGCAGATACGATAACAATGGTATGTTTTGCTGGCAAATCCTTAAGGCGGGAGCATATCTGGACAAGATATTTGAGTAAGACCAATTTTGAGGAACACGCCAGAACACACTTAGACGGCATAAAATTTCGTCATTCATGATGTAGAAGATCCTGAGCAATAAATATTTTTTCTAACATTATATGGGACTTTTCTTGGGCAAATATTGAGGGCACAGAAAGTTTTTGCTCTCCCCCGGTGTTGGTTGGTTTACTCCCCCCCCCCCTTTTTGGGTCAAAGTTGGTTAGGTGGTAGCAAATCTAATAAATTTCTTTTCAAATTTTGAAGCTTGGAAGCTGGAATAGTAGTTAGCCAATTTGGTTGGTTTGATGCCACTTGGGAAAAGTTGGTGGTTGGTTGGACCGGGGGTAGAGGGGTCGGGACGAGTACTGAAGCCAGCTAACGAGTACGTACTGAAGCCAGCACAATGATAGTCTCGTTGACACACAAAGTGTGTCCAGCTTTGCCTTCTCATTCTGGGCCTGAAGAAGGCCCCTCCCTGGAGATCTCTCTCAATACCCTCAGTTGTGAACGAAAACTGTACCCGACCATGCCAAAGCCTCCGGACCCACGAAATCTTCTCCACCCGTTCACTGCCTTTCTTGACTCTCACTCGCTCAGTCTTTCCCAGCCCCTAGTGGAAGATGTGTGAAGGTGGGGGAAGGCAAAGTGGGCAAAGCTATGCAGGACACTCGTGCGCATGCGGAGGCAGCCAAGGAGGCACTGGACGGGAAGTCCATTCGCAATCGCTCCATCCGCGTCCGCTTCGCCGTCCACGGGGCCGCTCTCCGAGTGAAGGAGCTGTCGCCCTACGTCTCCAACGAGCTCCTCTTCCAGGTACCTACCCTCATTCCCTCCTTTCCCCTCCTGTAGCAAGAAGGGGTTGGTGTGACAGGCGTTCAGCCAGTTCGGGGAGGTGGAGCGAGCGGTGCACATCGTGGACGAGAAAGGGCGGCCGATCGGGGAGGGCATCGTGGAGTTCGCGCGCAAGGGCGGCGCCCTGGAGACCATCAACCGCGTCGGCGCCGGCGTCTTCCTCCTCACCGGCGACCCGCGCCCTGTCACCGTCGAGTTCCTCGAGGTACTGCCGCTTCACCCCTGCTTCCCTGAATGGGGAGTACAGAGGAGGCGCTCCTTGCAGGCAAAGGACGAAGAGGATGGGCTGAGCGAGCGGATGGTGCAGCGGAATGCGCAGTACGCGCGGGAGCGGGAGCTGCGGCCGCGCTTCCCCCCCGACGGCAGCTTCGAGCACGACTACGGCATGAAGTGGAAGGAGCTCTTCGCCCAGGAGAAGCAGCGACGCGAGGAACTCGACAACGAGCTCATTCAGGTACACTCCTCTTCGTCCGCCCCCCTCCCCTCTCAGCTTTGATCGGTTGACAGGCTCGCCAGCGGCTGGAGAGTGAGATGGACCTGGCCTACCAGGACTTCCAAACCGCCCAACTGCGAGAGGATCTCCGTCGACGACAGGAGGAGCTGGACCGCCTGGAGGCCTCCAAGCAGCAGCGCATGGAGATGCTGCGCTCCGGCGGTGGCGGCCCCGGCTTCGGTCTTTTTCCCGCCCCCTTCCTTCGCACTTCAACTAGTCGTCTGCAGGCATGGGCGGAGGGATGGGCAGTGGGATGGGTGGGGGGATGGGTGGGGGGATGGGAGGAGGAGGCATGGGCTTCCGGGGCCCAATAGGCGGCATGGGCGGTGGGATGGGCGGTGAGATGGGCGGCGGAGGTTTTGGACGAGGGCCGCCGCCGATGGGTGACGGCTTCGGGGGGCCTCCGCAACGGGCCTTCGGAGGCGCCTCCGACGTCTTCGGCTCCCCGGAGCCCCTCGGCTTCGGCGCTCCTCCTCCTGAAGTCCATCCATTCTTCATCCACCCTTCATCCAAGCACCACTCACCCTTCTCTCTATGTTTTCAGCTGGCTCGTGGAGGCGGGGGCTTCGGCGATGACGGCGGACGGAGCAGCGAGGTGAACCAGCTGATGAGTCTGTTCAAGGCTGGCCAGGGAGGCGAAGAGGTTGCCCCCTCTCCTCTCCTCTTTCTCTCTCATATGTTCAGTGAAGGAGGGTGTTGTTTAGCCGGCGGGCTTCGGTGCCCCTCGCGGCTTCGGAGAGGAGCGGGGAGAGGAGATGGGGGGAGGACGTCGGGAGGGCTTCGGGGGCCGCCGCTCCGGCCCCGACTACACTCCGCCCAAGCGTCGTCGTTGATTCAGCTACTACAGCCTCAGATAGCTTTCTCCCAAAATAGCCTTTGATGTTGTGGCGGTGTTTTGCTTCTTTTAATTGATTCCAAGCATGGCTGAGGGCTCTGCGATCAGTTGCAAAAATATTTGTCCTGTGTCACATTTTCTTACCACTTTTGCTTGCTACCCTTCTTACACTTTTGCACTTCTTGGCGCCAGCCTCCTTCTTCTTGAGTCTTTTGCACAGCGTTTGATCTTTTTATTGTCTCAAGCAATTGGTCATGGAGTAGAATAAAGAAAACGTGACACTTGCTTCAGTGACACACGGTATAGGAAATTCTAGGTAAATGATGCATAAATACTTATTTAAATTGCTCCGTTCTAAAACACTCGAATGAAGAACTGCAGAACTGAACTCTTCTACATAGACATTTATTTAAACGTGTTTTGGCAATGGATGGCCGTCAAAAGTAGTGAAGCAATGGAAGAAAAACTCAATACAAGTAGGACAATATGTATACTGATAGATGGATACATTTTGCTACTCGCTTGCTTCTCTGATTCAGAGCGCCTGAGACCCGTAGATGATCGAAATGGGGGGTGTACAATTTGGGGCCGCTAGCTGTGATTGCTGGATGGGGCGAGGCTTGCCACTTCTGCACCAGTAATCACCTCCCCTCTCGTCAGAGCCAATGGGGGCAGGGCAGCCTATGCATCAAAACGCGGCCATTACAGCCCCACCGCCTCTAAATGCTTCGTTGGAATGTCAGCTTCATAGCAACCAGGCTTAGCAATCATTGCAGCAATAGTGGTGGGGCTTAGTATCTGCCAGTGTTTGTTTCGATGAGCAATTGTGAGTTGACTGAGCTATGTGAAGTAGCTTTATGCTGTAGACGAAGTAGACTTAGGCGTACTTCGAAAACAATACACTTTTTTGAAGTGTGCAATAAACCAGTAGATTTAGGCGTAAAATGTCTCAAACATTCAGAATCAAGCGGTTTATTACAGTTTATTGCAGCTTTTTTGAGAATTGCATGCAGATTTCAGTTTTTGCCCTCTTTTATAGCCTTTAGACCCTTCTTACTGTGGTAGTGGCCCCAAACCCCGCAATAAACTGCAATAAACCGCTAAAATCTGGCATAGATTTCCTCAAAAATTAAATATCCAGCGGTTTATTGCAGTTTATTGCAGCTTTTTGAAGCGCTATACGCAGATTTCGGTTTTTGGTCCCTTTTTTCAGGCTCCAGAGACTTAAAACTTTGCTAGTGGCCCGAAACCCCGCAATAAACAGCAACCAATTGCTGGAATTTGGTGTAGAATTTCACAAACACTAGAAATCCAGTGGTTTATTGCAGTTTATTGCAGCCTTTTGAACCATTATATGCAGATTTAGGCTTTTGGTCCCTTTTTAAGCTCAATTGGGTTTTAGCTTTGGTAGTGCCTCAAAACAGCAGCAGCATTACGAAGCAGAGGTTTTATTTTGGCCAATGCCAGACCGATGATCTATGGCTAATAATAGCATGCTCTGATTGGGGATGAGGCGGACTCAGAGGCTTTCACTGCGGCTTTCAGCGGCTTTGCCCGTCCATCCAACTTGACCTGGATATAGCGGCGGAAGGAAAGGCTGCTGCAGTGGCCATGCGCCTACCAACGCTCAGACTCTCTGATATCCACTGCGATATGCATCAGATGAGCCAGAATCTTCCCCCTCCTTCGTGCAACCAGCATCCCAGATTGAAGCTACAGAAAAAAAGAAGGAGAAAGCCATTGATATCAACACTGCGGTAGAGCTTTCAAAGTCGCCTACAAAGAGCCCAATTAAGAAGCTAGAGGCAGCGAAGAAGACAGAAGATGATGTAATGCCTTCAATTGTAGCTCTTCTGCAGCAAAAGACATCAACAAGCCTAGCTTTCACCGAGTGTGAGAAGACCCAGCGTTTGGCCAAAGAGAATGCCGCCTTTGACATAGTGTCCTCCAACTACGCCCTGCTCTAGACCAAGAACCAATAAATATTCTCATATATAGAATCAAGAAGACATCCTCATTCCTTACCTAAAACTACCCAACTTCTCTGGCCTTTGCATAATACGTTTGATATGCCTTTGTATAATATGTTAGCATTACAGCGCCTTGTGTCATTTTAATCCATTTCGCAATAAATTTGTTAAAAGATTCGATACACTATAAGAGTGCCAAAAGCCAAAATCTGCGTATAGCGCTTCAAAAAGCTGCAATAAACTGCAATAAACCGCTGGATTATTGAAGTTTGTGAAATTTTATGCCAGATTCCAACGGTTTATTGCAGTTTATTGCGGGGTTTTCGGCCACTAGCAAAGTTATAAGTCAAATTGAGCCTGAAAACAGGGGCTAAAAGCTAAAATCTGCGTATAGCGCTTCAAAAAGCTGCAATAAACTGCAATAAACCGCAAGATTATTAAAGTTTATGAAATTCTGTACCAGTTTCCATCGGATTATTGCAGTTTATTGCGGAGCTTTGGTCTACTACCAAAGTTAGGAAGGCCTAAATGCGCTGAAAGGGGCCAAAAACTGTAACCTGCTTGCAGTTCTGAAAAAAGCTGCAATAAACTGCAATAAACCGGTGGATTCTGAATATTTGAGACATTTTTTACCTAAATCTACTGGTTTATTGCAAACTTTGAAAAAGTTTATTGTTTTCGACACCCACCGTAGACTTATAAAAGCACAGATGAAATAAAGCAAAAGCGTGAATTCATTGGTCCAGGATGCGGGGACTATGGAAGGCGCGCTTTGCTCTCTATTTCACTGGTTCTCTTTTGACTGCCAAACTTTTGATGAATTGCCAATGCCACTCGTTTTGAGCGCTCGTCGTAGCTGGACAGCTGGTCAGCGAAGTCGGTAAGGATAAGAAAAGCGGAGACTGGGAGGGCGGCCAAAGTGAAGAAACTGCAGAGGGGTGGGAGAGCTGCGGAGGGTATGCAAATAGCGTGGGCGTTGGAAAGGTCTGCTTCGCAGCAGTGACGGAGGAGACGATGAATTTCACGGAGGCGGAGGCCTACTGCCGCGGGGAGGGCGGCTTCTTGGCTGCGCCGACTGACGCGGAAAGCTTGGCGGCCATTGCCAGCCGACTTAGGGTTCCCTTCCCAGCCCCGCTCTTGCCTCGCCTTCCAAAGACTCGCCTGTTGAGGGGTATTACTGGGCGGCGCTTGTGCAGGAGGATGTCAGCCAGGAGCCGGACGGGGGCTGGTTTTGGCGGCTGCCGAATGGGAGGCGAGGTGAGCTCATTTTGTCCTCCTATAACCCATTCTTCAGCGAACAGTTTTCCAGAGGAGTTTAATGCCAGTTTCTGGAGATCCGGAGAGCCCAGCAACTGGGGCGGTATTGAGCAAACAGCAGTTCTGATTGCTCACGAGGGCACAATGGGTGATGTGGCAGCGACCAATAAACAGCTGCCACTTTGTCAGTTTAATAACGAAGGTCAGTCATGCACAAATTTTCATTAACTCTTTCTTCAGCGCAGAGTGAGGCCCTTTATCAAAGCCGTAGTTGGCTTGCTGGAACTAGGGTTGGGAGTGAATTTTCAGCTACTAAGGCCAGCATATAGGTCGGGATTGGCATCACACCGGGCTTCCGTTGATGCTCTGATTTGTTGCAGCAGGAGCAGGGACTAAGGCACGCGGCCATCCAGCCTCTTATGCCACCGAGGACGGTATGCTTCACACTCCATCCTCAAAAGTCTCTCCTCAGCAGGGATGGGGCTTGAGGCATGGCCAATTGCGAAGCTCACGCGACGGGTGTGGAGGTGAACGGCTCCTGCTTCGTGGTGCTGGTGAGGGAGGCGCTGAACTTCAGCGAGGCGCAGGCCTTTTGCCGGCATAGCGGTGGTGCCCTAGCTGCCCCCGCCGCTCCCGGAGCTCTGGCTTATCTCAGCCAACACCTCAGGAGTGTTCTCCCAGTATGCCCCCACCCCGAGCCAGCCTAGGACGCGAAGCAGGAGACATGACTGCAGAACCACAACCAGTTCTGGCTGGCGTTGGTGCAAGAGGAGGGTAGCGAGGAGCCGCGGGGTGGCTGGTACTGGTTGCTGCCGGGTGGTGGACGAGGTGAGTGCGGCCTCCCTTTCAGAGGCTAAAGGAATGGGACCTACTGCAGAGGTCTTCGATGAGAGCCTTTGGAGCTCTGGTGAGCCGAGCAACGCGGATGGGCAAGAGAATCGCGGAGAGCTCTATGCGGATATTGGCCGAATGAACGATGAAAAGGCATTCAACCAGCGGTGGCCGATCTGCCAGTTCTCTGACGGTCAGTATCCTTTACTTCTTCTAATGCCAGCCTTTATTCAACATTCTTCCTGATCCCGGTTTTCGAATCACAGGCGATCAATAGACTAGTGTCAACCGTGTATGAGCATAGGATTGAGTTTGAGTGTTTTTGAAATTTGAACTCAATAAAGGTTTGGCCCGCTG
>JASANA010000142.1:0-19900 GCA_030248095.1 Ptycholaimellus sp. GST1_10
TATCGGCTGTGCAAAAACCTATTTGAGGATGAGTTATGGGTGCAGCTTGTCAGATGATTATCACCACGTAAGTTCATGTCTGGGGTAACTAAAGATGATCTTACTGAGTGCACGTGGTGGGCAGAGCTGCTGAAAGATGATTATGTATGCCAGTGGGGCAGGGCTGTCACGTAGTGCAAAGTTGTGTCACGCAGTGCATGCAGAGCTGCCTGCAACACCCACCCACGTACGTTGTGGGGCAGAGCGGCCGCGTGATCTCACGTAGTGCAGTTGTGGGCGACCCAATTGCAAGATGCATTCTCACATAGTGCATGTTGGCGGCAACTCAATTGCAAAGACTGCTCTCACGTAGTGTGTGTGGGGAGAACGCGCGGCAAAGACTGATCTCACGTAGTGCATGTTATGGGCAGAGCTGGAGCAAGATGATCTCATGCAGTGCACACGCTTGTGAGGAGAGTGTGGAGACGAGATTGTGCACATGGTGTGGGCAACTCAGTGCAAAGATTGCTCTCAAAAAAAAAAGTTTATGGGCAGAGCTGCTGGAAATACCCATCTCTCGTAAATTGTGGGCAGAGCTGCTGCAAAGACGAATTTATGTAGTGCATGTTGTGAACTCAGCCAAAATAACCCGGCCCTCACGTAGTGCATGGTGTGGACCTAGTGCAAAATCCCGCCTCACGAAAGTGCATGTTGTTGGCAACTCAGCTGCAAAGACTGCTTTTATGTAGTGCATGCGGTCGTCGGAGCTACAAAAAGACGCCTCCTCACATAGAGCCGATGGTGCCAGCTACAAAGACCGCTCTCATTGCCCCCGGGACCCAGCTGCAAAAATACTGATCTCACGTAGCGCGTCAATGGGGCAGAGCTGAAGCAGAGACTGATCTCTACGTACTGTATTGCTTTCGGAAGCTGTGCAAGATGATCTTGTGCATGGTGTGGGGAGACCCTGCTGCAAAGATGATCTCAGGCTAAACATGTCGCCGGGCAGTGGCGCGGTGCCTGTAGTTACTCCACGCCCCGTCTAGCTGCTGCAAAGACTGATCTCACGTAGTGCATGTTATGGAAACTGCCAAAGACTGGGTCTCACATAGTGCAATGTTTTGGGCAGAGCCTGCTGCCCACACATAGCTCACAATTTGCGGAGAGTGGTGAAACGATCTCACGTAGTACCGTGACCGATCCCCAGGCGCAATGAGCTGCTGCAAAGATGATCCCCACGTAGCATGTTGTGGGTAGGCGAGAGCCGCTCTCAGCCGAGGACGCAATTTGCGAAAAATTTCTTATTTATTTATTATTAATTAAAACCAAATTTCAATTACCTAAAATTTATGTTCGAAAAATCGAACAAGCATAAATTTTCATTCAAAGATTAGGAAAGAATCTAATTAATTATAACTAAATGCACCGGGGTTTTCACAAAGTTTTCTTGGATTTGTAGGATAAAACTTGGAAAATTTAGAATGTAAGTTTGAGCTTATTACTTGAAAGTTATTATTACCTATTACTTACTTATTATAGTTATTACTTACTTATTACTTATTATTACTTACTTATTACAAATAATGTCGATGCACCAGGAGGCCTAACTCAAAACGGTTATCATAATAGTTTCAACTGGTTACCGTTTTCTCTTGGATTTGAACATAGTTTGGAATATTTAGCAATGTAGTTCCAAAGTTACCTATTACTGATCACCTACTTATTATAGTTATTACTTACTTATTATTATTATTACAATAAAGTTGTGGACCCCATAGAATGCAGTTCTGACAGGCAGAAATAAGATGCAAAGCGGATAATTTCCTGTGGGGGAATTGAATGGTCAGGAAGGGTGCAGCTGCTTCGGGCGTTTACTCATGCCACACCTCATACCTGGAACAATCTGCAATTCTGCCAGTCCTTCAGGATAGAGCAGAAGCAAAGATGCAAAGCAGACAACTTGCTGGGAATTGCAAAAGGTCAGGCAGTTGAGCTTGGCATGGTGTCTACTCCAGCACTCCATTCATTTATTTATTTATTGAGTGTAACTATTAAAGGCGGGACCAACAAGATATCAGCATAGGTTACAACAATGACAAAAATATATTAAAGACAACAAAAAACTCTACACATCACCAATGAAATGACCGGAAACTGAGCTGAGAGAGGAGGCCGAGAGTTAGTGGAACTCCTCACCCGCACACCTGGTTGACAAGTGGGGGCAGGGCGCCACGCCACCTTCTGCCTGCAGGAGTAGCCACCTGGAGCTCCCTGCCGCATGCCCTCTCGCAGGGAGACCTTGGTATAGGGTTCCAGGCCAGCACAACGAGCAAGGTGGTGAGGTGCAAGGAGGCACTCGACCTGTTACAGTTGCGAGCAAAGCTGATGGCCAGAGGGGCGCCCCAGGCTCCGCGCTGGATGCGGAGCTAGGCCTAGTCAATGGTGGATAGGTAGCCAAGTATTGAGTATGGCTTCTTTCAACATCTGCACAAGCAATGTAAGTTATGCTTATGCTCATTTTAGCCGTTTTCTGACTATTTTGAAAAAAAGTTGGAATTTTCCTTCCGGCGTCGCACGCCTTTTTGCACCACGATGTACTTTTTTGAAAAGCACGGCAACGCGCTTTTTCGGGAAGGGGCCCTGTGCTTTTCGGATTGGCATAAAAAATCAACCGCGCTCTCCAGAAGGCGGCGTGGCAAATCAGGGGGCCCAAAAAGGGTGCGAATTTTCCGAAGCGGGTATGCGCCGCCGTCCGGAAAAAACCACGATTTTTGGAAATCACGCGTGCTTTTCGGAAAATTACCAGTGCGCAAAATGTTCAGGCTGCACAATTTGTGCCAGACCCCTAATTTTGTAATCAGAGCAAAAAGACTCCGCCTTGACGCATTCACTCTGCAGTCGCAGAGGAGGTCAAGTTAGAGACTCGGTCGGATCGCCTGAAGAGCAAACCGAGCTGGACGGGAAATGGCAGCAACCGGTTCGACTTTTCCTTTCCGGGAGAACGATTCCACACGGAGTCGTTGCTCTTGCGAGCCGCCGTCCAACAAACTCAAACTTCCCGCCTCATAACAAGCTCAGCGCGACGCAACCGTTTCGACCTAGTGCAGAAAGGGGACCGGTCACGCCAGCGGTGAGTTCAGCGGCCCCTCGCCGCCTCCCACTTGCCGCTCCTTGATGTGGACTCTTCGATCACCTCGACCCAGCTCTCCGCATTGGCACCTTCCTCCTCACCCCACGGGACGCCGGAGGACATCAATCAGGCTTTCTGACCCTTGTACAGAGTTTCTCATTTCACCTAAAAATTTCCTGCAAGCCTCCGGAGTTCGGTGGCGGGATTACAAGTTATCCTCACGGACGGCCAAGACTGGGCAGTGCTCATTTTGGGTTTGTGAGTAATGGCGAGGCGCTACGATGGGGGCATCAGGTTGTTCTCAAGCAGCAAACTATTTTTCCCTCATGGTTAATGAATGCTGCAGTTAGTGGTTCGGCGCACACCTCCTGGAGCTAGGCAGAGCCTTCCCTGGCACCCGCCCTCCACGAAAGCGATACATCCTGCTGAATTTTTGACTTCTTTAAGCATTGTTCTATTTAAGCGGCGAGCTATTTCCAAATCACACGATTCTATATATGAGTCTTGCTGTTTTTCGTTCAATTGTCATTTTCATAAAAGCATAACATTTTCCGAAAAGCACGACGCTTTTCCGAGTCATTTCCGAAAAGCATGCCTTTTTCCGAAAAGTACGGTTGCCAAATTTTATGACAATTGAGAACACGTGGTCTTTTTAAAAGCACGCCGTGCTTTTGAACACGTTTTTCCGAAAAGCATACAACACTGTTAGTCTAGCTAAATTTATAGGTGAGAAAAATAATGAGAAAGGACAGATGATCATCTATTTTTTGCTTCCCTACTGAGGAACATACCGTGCCTCTGTGTAGTGGAGGGAGTGTGCGAAGCGTCTTGGCACTTTTTTTTTGGATTTTTTACTGTGATAGGTACAAAATTTTCTCAATGAAAGTGTGAATAAATCTGGGTCGCTGCCAATACACATGCCAATCCGAAGGCCTGACTTTTATTGGTAGGTGAATGAAATTGGATATTTATCATTGGGCCTAGTGCTTGTTCCAGGCAGATCAATCCAATTATGTTGTCTAGGTGCTACTGGATGCTGGTGGTGACTGAGTGAGACCGTGTACCAGTAGGGGCTGTTTAGTGAGCCCGAAGGATGACGCTTGAGAATTTCTAGGTGAGAGGGACAGATTGTTACACGCCACCGACCCCGTTTGTAAATCGCTAGGTGGAGGGTTAGAGCGAGAGACGCTCCTTTCTAAACGAAAAAATCTAGGAAAGAGCGAGATTGAAGGGATGATGGATGAAACAGAGACGCTCCTCACAAAAAAAAATAAATAGTGAGAAAGAAGGGTGATACTGGGCGGGGGGGGGGGGGGGGGGGGGGGTGTACTAGTTTGGGAATGCCAACAAAAGGCCACTTCAGTTTTGGGCGGCGATTTGGCGCACGGGAGACCCTAATCACCCCCCCCACCCAACACCCCGACACCCCCACCAATTATCCTCATGATTTTGTTTTTTGCATAACATTACTCGGCAAATATTACCCCCATGGTTTTTGTTTTTTTGCCCGATGATTTTGCTTTTTTGATTAAAAATTACTCGGCAAATCCCATGGTGTTTCGCTCTATCTTTTGCCACTATATGTTTTTTGCTTTTTTCGATAAACTCGGCAAATCCCCATGGTTTTTGTTTTTGTGTTTAGGGCGTATTTATTTTTGATGACAAATATTTATATATTATAGTTGGGGGTACAGTCCAATTAAGCATTTCAGTGAACACAAAGGGGCTCTGGCCTACTGGCGCCTGACACTGAACGAGGGCAAGCATGTCCAGGAAGTAGATTGTCATCAGGGTCCCCTGTGGCTTCTAATTGGTCCTTGAGTACCTAGTGTTTTCTGCAAAAATATTCAACTTTGTCGGGTAGGGCATTTCAAGGGGGGTGTAGGTTCGGGGGGTGTAAGTTGGGGGGGGGGGGGATAAATAATGGGGTGTAAGTTCTACCACCCCGCATGCTCTCGCTTCTCGTGCGGGACGCGCATCGTGAGGGATCCCTGAAATGTATGAGATGATTGACCCCAAGCGTGTTTGTATTGTGCTGGAGATAAGGAATGTGACCCATATGGTACCTGTATTGACAATCTGCGATTGAAAATTCTGTGCGCACTTGATCAATCTCAATTGCGTTGCGAATTCAACCCACCGTAATCGAACTGGAGAGTGTCTGCGGGTTCCTTTCTTTTACTGGTAACAAGTGAGTTCCGCGTTCGAGGAATTTGAGCATTTGAGAATCGTTCGGTTAGACTTAATAATGTATCTTAACCGGAAATACTCATGTGTGCCAAAATCCTAAAATTGCCGGCGGCAAATTTGGCATGAGCAATGACTCATCAATCTGCTGGCAAAAAACAAGTATGTGGAGGACCTAACAAGATGAGGAGGGATGAGGACCCAAACCCCCACGATTTAAAACTTTTAGGCGCTCTCTCCGCATCACACCAGTACCCGCAGACATCGGAACATGCTCAGACGCAAAACCTGCAGTTTAAATGTTAAATGATTTTCGGCAACCTTCCAGCTGCATGGAACACTTATAAAATTTTTGTGTGGTTACCTGTGATTATGAGAAATGCTTAAAGTCAGAAAGTGAAATGTTAAAAAATTCACAACGTTAAAAATGGAAATTCGGATAGTATCGCTTTATTCATATTTCTCATTTATTTGTTCCTTCCAATTCATTAGTAAGACCACCATTTAATTATTTAGTTACGCGCGGAGCGGGGCCAAAGGGCCGCTTTGCGGTCTATAGAGGTTACTCAGTTATATATATATATATATATATATATATATAAGTTGAGTGACCTCTATAGACCGCAAAGCGGCCCTTTGGGCCGCTCCGCGGTCAAAAATCACGTAACTGATGATAAATGGTGGTCTTCTAATGAATTGAAGGAACAAATAGATGAGAAGATCAATAAAGCAATACTATCCCAAATTTCCATTTTTAACATTGTGAATTTTTTAACATTTTGCCACTTTCTGACTTAACATTTCTAAGCATTCCATGCAGCCGGTGACACCGCCGCGAAACATTTATAAGTGTTCCATGCAGCTGGAAGGTTGCCGAAAATGACATTTTTTTAACATTTAAAATTTTGCCAGGTTTTGCATTCTCCATTTGCCCAGCATTGGTTTCGAGATGTCTGCGGGTACTGGGCTGTCGATAATGTCCCAGAAAGACGCATTGGAGGTCCTGGACGGGTGGTGGTTAACTCCTCATCCCTCCTCATACTTGTTAAGTCCTCCACATACTTGTTTGCCAGCAGATTGATGAGTCATTGCTTTTTCATGCCAAATATTACCGCGGCAACAATTTAGGAGTTTGGCACACATGGGTGTTCGGTTAAGATACATTATTAAGTCTAACCAAAACAATTTATCAAATGCTAGACATGTTTGAACGCGGAACGCGGAAGACTATTGTTATACCAGTAAAAGAAAGGAACCGGCAGACACTACTACCACTCATACAGCAGTGGGTTGAACCGCAGACACGAGTAATATCTGATGGCTGGTTACGCAGATTTTCTTTTTCAATCACAGACTGTCAAACTGCGATGTACAGGGCTGCCTATGGTCACATTCCTTATCTCCAAGCACAATACAAACACGCTTGGGTCAATCATCTCATACATTTCAGGGATCCTCACGATGCAACAATCCACACAAACAACATCGGTGGGTAGAACTTACACCCCATTATTTATCCCCCCCCCCAACTTACACCCCCCCAAACCTACACCCCCCTTGAAATGCCCTACCCAACAAAGTTGATTGTTTTTGCAGAAAACACTTAAAAAATACTCAAGGACCAGATTAGAAGCCACAGGGACCCTGATGACAATCTACTTCCTGGACATCTATACTCATTCATGTTCAGGCGCCACATTGGCCAGACAAAGGGACCCCTTGTGTTCACTGAAATGCTTAAACTAATAAGACACTACTGGACTGTACCCCAAGCTCCATAGAATCCCTTTGTGATGTGTGATAAATATTTGTCATCAGAAATAAATACACCCTAAAATGCAAAAAAGCAAAAAACCATGGGGAGCAATATTTGCCGAGTAACATTTAATGCAAAAAAAAGCAAAAAACACTATGGTGGGGGGGGAATACAAAAGATAAACAAAACACCATGGGGGGCAATATTTGCCGAGTAACATTTAATGCAAAAAAAGCAAAAAAATCATGGTGGGGGGGATACAAAAAAAAACAAAATACCATGGGGGGGGCAATATTTTCCGAGTAACATTTAATGAAAAAAAGCAAAAAAAAACATGGTGGGGGGGGGGGGGGATAATTCATCGGGGGGGGGGATAATTCATGGGGGGATACTTCATGGGGGGGGGGATAATTCACGGGGGGGGGGGGGATAAAGCCATGGGGAGGGGATAAATCATGGGGTGTAAGTTCTACCCATCAACCGCCAACACCCACAATCGACCCACCCACAAACGCCGAAACATCGACATGGCCTTTGTACGTGGCATTCCCAACCTGACGCTTGCACCCCCACTCGAGAAGGGCAACGACCATATCACCCTTCTTCTACAGCTCTCTGGTGGACCTCTCCTGGGACCTCCTTCTGTTTTGCGTGGTGGGGGCTGGACCTGGGCTGCTGCTGACTGGGCTTGCTGTTGACTTGCTGCTTCTTCCTTTGTGGGCCACTCATTCCTGGAACGTGTCTATGCTCTTAACCCTTCCACCCTGCACGATTTCTACAACAGCCTCATCAGCATCCTAACAACTGTCCTCTCACCTGGAGTTCTCAAGCGTCATCCCTTCAGGGCTCGGCTGGACAGCCCCTACTGGTACACGTCTACATCGTGGCGTCACAACACCGCCACAGCATCGTGGCAGCACCTACAACAACATAATTGGATTGGACTGCCCTGGAACAAGCACTAGGCCCAATGGTGGATAGGTACAAAATTTGGGATTTCATTGGCCCTGCCCATGTAAAAGTCAGGCCTTCGGAATTTTTTGTAGCATGTGTATTGGCAGCGGACCCCATTTCTTTTGGGATTATTAGCACTTCATTGGATTTTTGTACCTATCCACATGTAAATCCAGAAAATTTTAAAAAGTGCCAATTTAACTAGCACTTATTCCTGCAGCTTACAGAAGACTCCTATGGTTCATTGGGCAACCCTCAGAGTGCCAGGGAAGCAAAAAATAGATGATCATATGCCCTTTTTCTTAGATTGTTTTCTTCACCTATGATTTCACCTAGACAGACCGGTGTTGTATGCTTTTCGGAAAACGTGCTTTTCCGAAAAGCACGGCGTGCTTTTCAGAAAGGAGCCATGCTTTTCGGATTGTCATAAAATGGCAACCGTGCTTTTCGGAAAAGGGCCATGCTTTTCGGAAATGACAAGCTTTTTCGGAAAAGCATACCATGCTTTTCGGAAAATGTTATGCTTTTATGAAAATGACAGATTGAAACAAAAGACAGCAAGACTAGTATATAGAATCATATAATTTGGAAAATTGACTGGCACTTGTAAAAAGGAAGATGGACAATGCTTAAAGAAAAGTAGAAAATTAGCAGATGTATCGCTTTCCATAAAGGGCGATGCCAGGGAAGGCTCTGCCTAGCTCCAGGAATCGGCTCAGCCGTCGCTCTGACAGCTCGCGAACCATCACTAGCTGCAGCATTCATTAACCATGAGGGAAAAATAACTTGCTGCTTGAGAAAAAACAACCTGAATCCCATCATAGACGTAGCGCCTACGGCCATCCTTGGCGAAGGCTGCGAAGTGAGCACTGCCAATCTTGGCAGTCATGAGGATGAGCTTGTACATTGATCCGCCACGGCCGACACGAAAAGACTCAGGAAGCTGCAGGAATGAGTTTGGTGAAATGAGAAACTCTGTACAAGGGTCAGAAAGCTGACCTGATTGATGTAGGCCTCGGCGTCCTTGCTGGTGGTCCCATTGAGGAGGAAGGGTAGGATAGGAGGCTCGTTGCCGAGGTGATCGAAGTCCACATCAAGGAGCAGTCAATCAAAGAGCAGGCAAGCAGCCACTGAACCTTCACCGCTGGGCCCGTGAAGAGTAGGCGTCCTTTCTCACTAAGTTGGAAACGGTTCGCATCACGCTTGAAGTTTGTGCTTGCTGAGGCGGGAAGTTTGAGTTTGTTGGACAGCAGGTACTTCTGGCAACAACGACTGCATATCCAAATCGGTTTCCGGAAAGGAAAGGTGAAGCCGTTGCCTGCCATCCTTTCCTAGCTCCGCTTGCTCTCAGGCAATCCGACCAAGTCTCTAGCTTTCAACCTCCTCTGCCAAGTGACTGCAAGTGAATGCGTGCAAGGCAGAGTCTTGCTCTGATTACAAAATTAGGGGTCTGCACAAATTGTGCTACAGCCTGAACATCTCTGCTGGTGAATTTTGCGCACTGGTAATTTTCCGAAAAGCACGCGTGATTTTCGGAAAATCATAACTTTTCCGAAAGGCACGCGTGCATTTCGGAAAATCACAGCCTTTTCATGATTGCACGGCCACTTTCTGAAAAGCACGGTTGACTTTTTATGCCAATCCGAAAAGCACGGGCCCTTTCCGAAAAGCATGCCGTGCTTTTCGGAAAAGTACATCATCCGAAAAGCATACAACACCGGAAGGAAGTCAGCTTTTTTTCAAAATGAACTTGATTCAGGGACAGTAAAGTGAGCATAAGCATAACTTACATTGCTTGCAGATGTTGAAGAAGCCCATCTATACTCAATACTTGGCTACCTATCCACCATTGACTAGGCCTAGCTGCCCGCCGCATCACGCAAGACTGGGGGGCACCCCTCTGGCCATGGCTTTGCTCGCAACTGTAAGCAGGTCATTGATGCGGCTGGCCTGCCTCGCCCTCACCACCTTGCTCGTTGTGCTGGCCTGGAATTTCTATACCAAGGCCTACTACAAGGGCATGCAGTAGGCAGGGAGCTCCAGGTGGCTACTCGTCCTGCAGGCCACAAAAGATCCACCCATCGTACACCTGTCCACCTTGTTGTCAACCAGGATGCTCCAGCTCGCCTGTCCTGCCTCACTCCCATTTCCCTTCTTGCCACTTGGAACCTGCTGAACCTGACGCCCATCCATGAGTTCCACTAACTCTCGGCCACCCTCTCTACTCACCAGCTCAGTTCCGGTCATTCATTGGTGATGTGTAGAGTTTTTTGTTGTCTTTAATATATTTGTCATTGTTGTCCTAACCTATGTCTCAATATCTGCCTTTGGCTGCCGCCTTTATGGTGTTGCACTCGATAAATAAATAAAAAACCTGCACACCTGGCTTGTGTTTTTTGGTTTGATTGGAGTGCTGGAGTAGACGCCAACGCTGATGCCAGAGCCTGCAATGCCCTATTGACCTTTTGCAATTCCCAGCAAGAGATTGTCTGCTTTGCATCTTTGCTTCTGCTGTCTGCTGAAGGACTGGCAGGAGGCCTCTGATTGTTCCAGGTCCTAGCCAGCTGAGGGGTAGCAGTGTTGGAGTAGACGCCGAAGCAGCTGCCAGAGCCTGCAATGCCCTATTGACCATTTGCAATTCCCAGCAGGAAATTATCCGCTTTGCATCTTTGCTTCTGCTGTCTGCAGAACTGCATTCTATGGGGTGCAGCAACTTTATTGTAATAATAAGTAATAAGTAAGTAATAAGCTATAATAAGTAAGTAATAAGTAATAATAAGCTCAAACTACGTTGCTAAATATTCCAAATTTTATGCCTTCAAATCCAAGAAAACGGTTAACCATGAAAACCAGTGAATTTATTATGATAACCGTTTTGAGTTCACGCTATGGGGTGCATCAACATTATTGTAATAAGTAAGTAATAATAAGTAATAAGTAAGTAATAAGCTATAATAAGTAAGTAATAGGTAATAATAAGCTTCAAGTAATAAGCTCAAACTACGTTGCTAAATTTTCCAAGTTTTATGCCTTCAAATCCAAGAAAACTTAACTATGAAAACCAGTGCATTTATTATAATTGATTAATTCTTTTCCTAATCTTTGAATGAAAATTTATGCTTGTTCGAATTTTCGAAACATCAAGATTTTAGGTAATTGAACATTAATTAATAATAAATAAATAAGAAATTTTTCGCAAAATTCGCTACGTGAGAGCAGTCTTCGCAGCAGCCCTGCCCACAACATGCGCTACGTGAGATCAGTCTTTGCAGCAGCTCTGCCCACACCATGCACTACGTGAGATCAGTCTTTGTAGCAGCTTTGCCCACAACATGCACTACGTGAGATCAGTCTTTGCAGCAGCTCTGCCCACAACATGCACTATGTGTGACAAGTCTTTGCAGCAGCTCTGCCCACAACATGCACTATGTGAGACCAGTCTTTGCAGCAGTTTTGCCCATAACATGCACTACGTGAGATCAGTCTTTGCAGCAGCTCTGCCCATAAGATGAACTACGTGAGAGTAGTCTTTGCAGCAGCCCTGCCCACAACATGCGCTACGTGAGATCAGTCTTTGCAGCAGCTCTGCCCACACCATGCACTACGTGAGATCAGTCTTTGCAGCAGCTTTGCCGACAACATGCACTGCGTGAGATCAGTCTTTGCTTCAGCTCTGCCCATAACATGCACTACGTGAGATCAGTCTTTGCAGCTGAGTTGCCCACAACATGCACTACGTGAGAGCAGTCTTTGTAGCTGAGTTGCCCACACCATGCACTATGTGAGAGCAGTCTTTTGTAGCTGAGTTGCCAACAGCATGCACTACGTGAGAGCAGTCTTTGCAGCTGAGTTGCCAACAACATGCACTTCGTGAGAGCAGTCTTTGCAGCTAAGTTGCCCACACCATGCACTACGTGAGAGCAGTCTTTGCAGCTGAGTTGCCCACAACATGCACTACATGAGATCAGTCTTTGCAGCAGCTCTGCCCACAACATACACTACGAGAGATCAGTCTTTGCAGCAGCTCTGCCCATAACATGAACTACGTGAGAGCAATCTTTGCAGCTGAGTTGCCCACACCATGCACTACGTGAGAGCAGTCTTTGCAGCAGCTCTCCCCACAACATGCACTGCATGAGATCAGTCTTTGCTCCAGCTCTGCCCATAACATGCACTACGTGAGATCAGTCTTTGCAGCAGTTCTGCCCACACCACGCACTACGTGAGAGCAGTCTTTGCAATTGAGTTGCCCACAACATGCACTATGTGAGATCAGTCTTTGCAGCTGAGTTGCCCACAACATGCACTACGTGAGATCAGTCTTTGCAGCAGCTCTGCCCACAACATGCACTACGTGAGATCAGTCTTTGCAGCAGCTCTGCCCACAACATGCACTGCGTGACATCAGTTTTTGCAGCAACTCTGCCCACAACATGCACTACGTGAGATCAGTCTTTGCAGCAGCCCTGCCCATAACATGCACTGCGTGAGATCAGTCTTTGCAGCAGCTCTGCCCACACCATGCACTGCGTAAGATCAGTCTTTGCAGCAGATTTGCCCAGAACATGAACTACGTGTGATCAGTCTTTGTAGCAGCTCTGTCCACAACATGTAGTACGTGAGATCATTCTTTGCAACAGCTCCGCCCATAACATGCATTACGTGAAATCGGTTTTTCCACCAGCTCTGCCCATAACATGCACCACGTGAGATCAGTCTTTGCTGCAGCCCTGCCCATAACATGCACTACGTGAGATCAGTCTTTGCTTCGGCTCTGCCCATAAAAAGGCACTACGTGAGATCAGTCTTAGACGTGTAGTTGTACTATGCAACAGCAGAGTGTACTATGTAGTGTCTACATGAGAGCGTGATTGCAGGGTTTGCTCTTCGTTCTGCCCAAAACGTGCATTGTGAGAGAGCTGTGTTTGTACTCTGCTATGGCCAAAACATCCACTACTTGAGAGCAGTCTTTGCACTCCATTCGGCCCACACAACATACACTTCATGAGAGCAGACTTTGCACTTCATTCTGCCCATACCATGCGCTACGTGACTGCGATCAGTCTTTGCAGCAGCTCTGCCCACAACATGCACTACGTGAGACCAGTCGTTGCAGCAGCTCTGCCCACACCATGCACTACGTGAGAGCAGTCTTTGCAGCAGCTCTGCCCAAAACATGCACTATGTGAGAGCAGTCGTTGCAGCAGCTCTGCCCACGCCATGCACTACGTGCGATCAGTCTTTGCAGCAGCTCTGCCCACAACGTGCACTACGTGAGAGCAGTCGTTGCAGCAGCTCTGCCCACAACATGCACTACATGAGAGTCGTCTTAGGAGCTGAGGTGCCCAGACCATGAACTACGTGAGAGCAGTCTTTGCAGATGCTCTGCCCACAACATGCATCAGAACACCACTCTCACGTAGTCCGATTTCAGTGTACTGCTCATCCCATGCTTGTCCCAGTGCAGTGAGGATGGGCCCATCTGAGCAGTGCCACAGCGCCCTTTAATCATGGGCAGTTGCACTGCGCAGCTCCCATGGCCTGATCTATAGCAACACCAAACATGCATCAGAACTCCACTCTCACGTAGCGTGATTTAATTGTACTTCTCCATCCATTTTTGTTCCAGTGCAGTGAGGATGGGCCCATCTGAACAGTGCCACAGCGCCCTTTAATCATGGGCATTTGCACTGCGCAGCTCCCATGGCCTGATCTGTAGCAACACCAAACATGCATCAGAACACCACTCTCACATTGTGCGATTTCAGTGTACTACTCCACCCATGCTTGTCCCATTGCAATGTGGATGGGCCCATCTGAACAGTGCCACAGCGTCCTTCAATCATGGGCAGTGGCACTGCGCAGCTCCGATGGCCTGATCTGTAGCAACACCAAACATGCATCAGAACACCGCTCTCACGTAGCGGGATTTCAGTGTACTGCTACACCCAAGTTTGTCCCAGTGCAGTGAGGATGGGCCCATTTGAACAGTGCCACAGCGTCCTTCAATCATGGGCAGTTGCACTGCACAGCTCCCATGGCCTGATCTGTAGCACCACCAAACATGCATCAGAACACCGCTCTCACATAGTGCGATTTCAGTGTACTTTCCACCCATGTTTGTCCCATTGCAGTGAGGATGGGCCCATCTGAACAGTGCCACATCGTCCTTCAATCATGGGCAGTGGCACTGCGCAGCTCCCATGGCCTGATCTATAGCAACACCAAACATGCATCAGAACTCCACTCTCACGTAGCGCGATTTCAGTGTACTGCTCCATCCATTTTTGTCCCAGTGCAGTGAGGATGGGCCCATCTGAACAATGCCACAGCATCCTTCAATCATGGGCAGTTACACTGCGCAGCTACCATGGCCTGATCTGTAGCAACACCTAACATGCATCAGAACAAATCTCTCACGTAGCGCGATTTCAGTGTAGTGCTCCACCCACTCTTGTCCGAGTGCAGTGAGGATGGGCTCATCTGAACAGTGCCACAACGCCATTCAATCATGGGCAGTTGCACTGCGCAGCTCCCATGGCCTGATCTGTAGCAACACCAAACATGCATCAGAACTCCACCCAGGATAGCACGCGCCACGGCCCGCCAAAGGAGGCAGCCCGCAAACACACCACACACCACAACAGGCCCGCACAGCACCACACACACACCCCCACACTCTCATGTAGCGCAATTTCAGTGTACTGCTACACCCATGTTTGTCCCAGTGCAGTGAGGATGGGCCCATTTGAACAGTGCCACATCGCCCTTTAATCATGGGCAGTTGCACTGCGCAGCTCCCATGGCCTGATCTGTAGCAGCACCAAACATGCATCAGAACACCACTCTCACAGAGTGCGATTTCAGTGTACTTTTCCACCCATGCTTGTCCCATTGCAATGAGGATGGGCCCATCTGAACAGTGCCACATCGTCCTTCAATCATGGGCAGTGGCACTGCGCAGCTCCCATGGCCTGATCTATAGCAACACCAAACATGCATCAGAAACTCCACTCTCATGTAACGCGATTTTAGTGTACTGCTCCATCCATTTTTGTCCCAGTGCAGTGAGGATGGGCCCATCTGACCAATGCCACAGCACCCTCAGTTGCACTGCGCAGCTCCCATGACCTGATCTGTAGCAACACCAAACATGCATCAGAACACCGCTCTCATGTAGCGCGATTTCAGTGTACTGCTCCATCCATTTTTGTCCCAGTGCAGTGATGATGGGCTCATCTGAACAGTGCCACAGCGCCCTTGAATCATGGGCAGTTGCACTGCGCAGCTCCCATGGCCTGATCTGTAGCAACACCAAAAATGCATCAGAACACCACTCTCATGTAGCACGATTTCAGTGTACTGCTATACCCATGCTTGTCTCAGTGCAGTGAGGATGTACCCATCTGAACAGTGCCACACCGCCCTTTAATCAGGGGCAGTTGCACTGCGCAGCTCCCATGCAGTGATGGGTAAATGGTAAAGGGGTAGGTGGAAAACGGGTGAAAAATGGAAAAAAAATGGTATTTGGTTTTGAAAATTATCATTGGGCAGGGCCAATTCAATGAGTTGGAATTTTGAAAATTCGGGACTAGGGCCAATGGTAAGTGAATGGAAAGACAAGTGGTTTTCACCTACCCAACATATAGGACAACGTTGACCACAAAAGAGACCAGAATGACCACAAACTTCCCACTAGTCATCAAGGGTCCAGGTGAAATGCTAGGTGAAAAGTATGGGTAGCAAAACTTTCTGAGTTTAACCTTCTCCGACCCTCATATAACTGCTTATACACCATTCCAGCAATAGTTTAGAGTACATCAGTACCCACAGCAAGAAAATACACAAATTTTTCAATGTCATAAAAAAATGAGAAAATTTTAGTTGGGTAGGTGAAAAGGTGGAATGAAATGGAATGAAATCGGTTGGAAGCTGGCAGTAGGGCAAATGCAGGGCAAATGCAAATGCTGGCTGACGGGAAGTAGGGCCAATGGAGGGCAAATGATATCTCAAAAATTCCATTTACCCACCATTGCTCCCATGGCCTGATCTGTAGCAAAACCAAACCTGCATCAGAACACCGCTACCACATAGTGCGATTTCAGAGAACTACTCCACCCATGCTTGTCCCATTGCAGTGAGGATGGGCCCATCTGAACTGTGTTACAGTGACCTTCAATCATGGGCAGTTGCACTGCGCAGCTCCCATGGCCTGATCTGTAGCACCACCAAACATGTATCAGAACACCGCTCTCACATAGTGCGATTTCAGTGTTCTGCTCCATCCATTTTTGTCCCAGTGCAGTGAGGATGGGCCCATCTGAACAGCGCCACAGCGCCCTTTAATAATGGGCAGTTGCACTGCGCAGCTCCCATGGCCTGATCTATACCAACACCAAACATGCATCAGAACTCCACTCTCACGTAGCGCGATTTTAGTGTACTGCTCCATCCATTTTTGTCCCAGTGCAGTGAGGATGGGCCCATCTGAACAATGTCACAGTGTCCTTCAATCATGGGCAGTTGCACTGCGCAGCTCCCATGACCTGATCTGAAGCAACATCAAACATGCATCAGAACACCACTCTCACATAGCGAGATTTTAGTGTACTGCTCCATCCATTTGTGTCTCAGTGCAGTGAGGATGGGCCCATCTGAACAGTGCCACAGTGCCCTTGAATCATGGGCAGTTGCACTGCGCAGCTCCCATGGCCTGATCTATAGCAACACCAAACATGCATCAGAACACCACTCTCACGTAGTGCGATTTCAGTGTACTGCTCAACCCATGCTTGTCCCAGTGCAGTGAGGATGGGCCCATCTAAACAGTGCCACAACACCATTTAATCATGGGCAGTTGCACTGCGCAGCTCCCATGGCCTGATCTCTAGCAACACCAAAAATGCATCAGAACACCGCTCTCATGTAGCGCGATTTCAGTGTGCTGCTATGAGGATGGGCCCATCTGAACAGTGCCAGAGCACCCTTCAATCATGGGCAGTTGCACTGCACAGCTCCCATGGCCTGATCTGTAGCACCACCAAACATGTATCAGAACACCACTCTCACATAGTGCGATTTCAGTGTACTGCTCCATCCATTTTTGTTCCAGTGCAGTGAGGATGGGCCCATCTGAACAGTGCCAAAGCGTCCTTCAATCATGGGCAGTTGCACTGCGCATCTCCCATGGCCTGAGCTGTTCCATACACAAAGACTGCTCTCGTAGTACAGCTTGTGGGCAAGACAGAACACAACGACTGCTCTCACATTGTGCAGCTTTTGGGCAGAACAGAACACAACGGCTGCTCTCACGTAGTGCAAGCTGTGGGCAGAACAGAACACAAAGACTGCTCTCGTAGTACAGCTTGTGGGCAGAACAGAACACAAACACTGCTCTCACGTAGTGTAGTTTTTGGGCAAAACAGAACACAACGACTTCTCTCACGTTGTGCATCTTGTGGGCAGAACAGAACACAACGGCTGCTCTCACGTAGTGCAAGTTGTGGGCAGAACTGAACACAAAGACTGCTCTCACGTACTGCAGCTTGTGGGCAGAACAGAACAAAACACTGCTATCACGTAGTGCAGTTTTTGGGCAAAACAGAACACAACGACTGCTCTCACATTGTGTATCTTATGGGTAGAACAGAACACAACGGCTGCTCTCACGTTGTGCAGCTTGTGGGCAGAACAGAACACAACGGCTGCTCTAGGAACTATGGTCTACTCGACGAGTTTGGTTACAAAGTGTTGGAACTCGTTGGTGTGCAAAAAAAATTTTGCGTTTTGACGAGTTTGGGGAGTTAGTGCCCAAACTCGTCGAGGCCTAAACAAATTTCAGGCCTAGATGAGTTTTACGTCTGCTGCTGAAAGAGTGGAAATGACCACAAGAATCTGAATTTTAACGTGGTTATGGTCTACCCCTTGGCAGAACCACTCAAATTTGAGTTATCAGTTTTTTTGTGCCAAAATTTTAACAGAAATTTTAGATTTTTTAAAACTACGTTTTTCAGAACAGTTTATGGCAAATTCCAAGTAAACCGCCTTTTTTGTCTCCAAATTGCCTTTCGATTGATATATAATGATCCACACTTAACTAAAATTTCTTAGTCAAAATTTTCAAAAAACTGAAATTGCAGGTTTCAAAGGCCCAAAAAAGTGCATGTTACAAAAGTGACCATATCTGGTCAACAAAACCGTTTTTTGGGAAATGGCTGGGGCACAGAGATGAGAACTAAATTGCCTTGGATTGTGGCACAAAGTCATTCAAATCAGAGAAACTTCATTTTTCAAATCTGGAATTCCTTTCATAGAGGCCGTCTCGAGACTATCAGATTCTGCGTCTTAATCACAAAACTGAACCATTAATAAAGGTATACATAATATTCCACCATATCTGTTGCCAGCCCACCTTCTTCTGATGAAATAAATCAAAAACTAATGAAAATTGAAAAAAAATTAATAAAACTTAAAGCTCAATTACAAATAATAAATTTGTTTAAACTAATAAATAAGAAACACCAAGTCATTAATATATTACAATAAAACAAGTCATCCATTCACACATTAAGTCCAATTTTTTCATCAGTTATGTTTGCTCCTAAAGTTAACATGTGCTGATAGAATGCAGAATAATTTATTACACGAAGGTAGTTTAGACTGTCTTCAGGCACATTGATTGAATCGTTGCTGGCAGTTTTGTATATCTTTTTTAAATATGGATGACTTATCCCGCAATAAAATTCATTGCACTTATAATAACGCTTTACAGGGATGCAAGTGTCTGGGCTACGCTCTGTCCTGTGCATGTAACCACCACCACAAGTAGCTGTACATGAAGAAAAATTACCAAACAGTGGAAAACTCATTGTATTTTTGGCTGTTATGTTGTCAATTGCATCAGAGTTCACCAATGTTACACATGTCAGAACCTTGTTTCTTTGACTTGTAGAATATGTTTGCATCACAGTTCGTTTTGTTTCAATTGCATAATTTATTGCAAGTGGTAGGCAAAATGCATAAAGCATTGGTGTGACTAATCCAACAAAAACGCAAATTTTATCAGTTGTATTGCGAAATGTCCAGTTCCTTGGACACCAAGATGTTGTAAACATATATCGAGCTTGTTTTTGTCGGCGCACCAGTGGTAATCTGTCCTGTGCCAATATATATGATTCATTCAAATCTATGATTTCATGCGTTTCATCAGTTAAGCTTATATCATCAGTGGAGCTTGCTTCACTTTTATCCAAATCTGCCTCCCTTAATGGACTTGGTTGTGCATTTGGTTTTACACAGCTTTGACACTTGTTGTTAGATCTATTGGCAACGTGCATACTAGGTGCCATCCAATTAATGAAACGACTAAAAATGTTTTTATTTGGAATGGGTTCTGTCATTTTTGGTGTTTTGTAAACAGCATTATTTGGACATATGGTCATTTGTTCCGTCTGAATGGGATGTATTGGGTTAGGCTGGCTAGCAATCACTGATTCTTCTGGCCATTCGCGATTTTTTGTATTGTTCAAAAGCATCGATTTATTTGAACAAAATGGATCATTTTGGAGTGTGACATGTGAAAAACCGTCAGTTTTTGCATTGTCAGTTTGTGTGGCATCAGATATTGATAACTGTGATCTCATGACAATCATTTCAAATGACACGTAATGTTCCAACTATGCTACTTTTTTCTTGATTTCTGATGATTAGTTTAACAAATTAATACCACATTATGTATAATGGCGTAAAATAATAGTATAATGGCGCAAGTGGCCACAAAGACAAATCCAAAAGCTTAAAAATTTGCTCCTCAGAAAGGCAATTTTTGTGGAACGACTCAAAAAGACCCTACGCGGTCAATATATGTTTCTAACTTTTTCCTTTATATGTATATA